>VYZW01003204.1:9296-117565 GCA_013401315.1 Balaeniceps rex | reverse complement strand
GGAATTGAGTGCTCAGCACAATGGAAAACCAAGCCCTTCACTTCTTTAAAGTGATCTTTTGGGTTTCATATTTATTTGCAAAACAGGGTAACGTATCCTGAAAAAACTTTTTTTCTCCTCGTGCAGAGTTTTAGGTAGACGCATCTAGGAAACGCATGTTCTTCTAGCACAATAGCAACTTATGAATAAGATCATACTTGTATTTGCATTAACACGGCTGGCTTCTCCAACCAGTTTTACATAATCTCCTTTTCAATGGGTAAGGGTGTCATTTCCCCTTCATTTCATACAACTGTGCTTTGAAAATGTAGGGAGGAAGTATTTAAAGAAAGTCCGCATTTTATGAAAGGGAAAATTGCCGGCGTTCCTTTGTGTGTCTCAGTAGGATTTGGATAGATTACTCATACTTAAAAAGGAAGGGAGCTTTTGCTTTCTCTTCTGCTTTTTTAAAAACTTGCATTAACATGATGTATTGACATATTACAAAATCCAAGGAATGTTGAAGAGCAAATCAGCCACGACTTTGTCCACAAGTTGCAACAAATTCTTAAAACATCGTCACCTTCTGAAATAAAATTGTCACATTTTGGATACAGGCAACTTTTATAAGGAGTCAAGCTTCACGTATTAGATGGGGACAACAGCATGTTCTCTCTTGCTTTCTCCTTCTTTCTGCTTAAAAATTTATTCCTTTTTTTCTTTCTTTCTTTTGATCCAATAAGCTTGGTACGAATGCAGCACATTTTAACAATTTTCATAAATCAAGCAACTGGAATAGATTTTAATACAGAATTGTATTACTGCAAGAATGCAAGGCATGCAGGCTCTAAGCACTAACATTTCTATTAGTTGAATGGAAGCCAATGCTTTAGCTGTAAGCATATTAAAGGAAAATAATTCTCCGCTACGTTTCTGGGGTCTCTGATGTCAAAAATCCTCCCTGTAAGTAACTCGCAACTTTTTCAAAGTTGTCCTTGTCTCATGGGTGTTATGACTGGTCAATCGCAGTTTGAAGAGTATGTTTTATTCTTCATGGTCAGATATGAAAGTCTATTGAACTATTGTTCTTCTGACATTCTTTGATTAAAAAAGTCATGTAGAAGTAGAATGTCAAGCTTCATTGCTGTAAGGAGTTATTAGTTTAGTGGTACCTTTTTATAAAGGTTTTCTACGCTTTATAGGATGTATATTTATATTTGCTGATCGCTCTGTTAATTTGATACTTGCTAATCAACCATTGATGATAATTGTCATTCTTGTGAAGGACGCTTCATCCTATGAGGTCATAAAGACATTTTATATGCTTAAATGCACTGTGTGCATATGTGTGTATGAATCTATGTGCTTATGTTTATATTTACAAAAGACGTTTGTGCTAATGTTATTTTTTTGGTAGACTTTTGATTTTTTTTTTCTTTTCTTCCTTCTCATTTGTTTCTATCTTTTTTCATTCATCAAATGCTGCTCAGTGTTAAATCATTAAGAAGGTTTTAAAAGTAGAGGTGATTTTGTTGCTTAAAACTGAGGAAAAAAATTGCAAGGAAATTTTAAAGGTGCTTTTGTGAAAAACTGTTGATAAACATTCAACCATCATTCTCAATCTTTTTTCTTAAAAAGAGAAGGTTTTTTGTGAAATCAGTTGATGGAATTTTCATCTAAATCCATTTATTATCTCATATTTGAAAAGCACTTAGCTCAACAGGGCTCTGTACCTTCCCTGAGATTTCTAGGTACCGTTATATCAAGCATCCTAACTTAGGCATGGATAAAAGATAACACCATTTGTTATTCTCTCCCTCAAAAGAGAAGGCAAATAAGGTATCTGACACTGAAAGTGTTGGCCATCAAGTAATTTGAAGGCATTCCATTTCATATTTCGGCACTGAATTTTATTTTTTTTTTTTTGCCTTGACATTCCACAGGTTTTTGATGTCTTAGTGAATTTAGAAGGACACTAGCCATAGTCCACATCTCTGAAAATTAAACTGATTTTGAATTGTCTTTCAGGGCACCAGGTTTGCTAATGATAATACTTGAACGTGTGGATTCCTGAATTGGTAGTTTTCATTCCCACCATTAGACATTCAACTTCAGAAACCAAAGGAATCGAAAAATTTATTTCCGTTTGCATGCACCATTCTTTGGAGAACAGAGTCCTCTTCTAAATATAGCAACATGTAGCTGTTGTCACAGGACAAAAAGATAGCTTGGGTATTGCAGGTTGCTTTTCTGCTGGAGGGGAATACTGGTACATTCTCAGTTTAATTGCCCTATTTAGACTGGTGTACCAGTCTTGGAGCAAGAGTGGTCAAATAACATGCAGGATAATCCCTTCTTACAGGACGCTCAACCTAACCTCAGTGACTGGTACCCAGAGACCGATTCTGGCTCAAGAACTGACCTCAATCAGAGAGCAGGGCAAATGCAGAAAGCAAATTATCTCACTGCTTCTACAGTTTGCTCCCAAAGGACTACAGAACCTTGCATAAACAAAACTAATTATAACACACACACAAAAAATTTCATAAAACTAAAACCTTTGCTCGCAGGCTAACAAAAAAGAACCTGGAAGAGCGTATGTCACAGTGCCATCTACTGACGCCAGTCACAACAATATATGAAGAATACCCAATTACAGCAATAAAATAAATAAATAAGGCTGGGAGTCTTGGAAAGATTATAGTCTTAAGTTTAAAGGAAGGAGATGACTGCTAATTAATCTGACAAAAGAGAAAGCCTCACCTACTGACAGGTGGCTCATCCCACAAATGTTAGATTTCTCTTCAGTGCAATACATTGGTTCTTGTAATTCTTGGAAAGAGACTGTTGCACTGGAGGAACGGCTGACCGTAACTCTCGGTGCCAGCTCCCATATTTCTATTTTGACTTGATGAACGCTTTATACTGTAGGAGAATTACAGCCTACTATGGTGAGCAATTTGAAAACATAAAGGTATTCCATAAAGGAATGCACTTGCAGAATAAAATCTGTTCGGTCTACTGTGCGATAACTTTATCTGACACAGAAAATGAGCAGTAACTTGGAGGCAGGTAGGAGCAACATGTAATCCAGTTGACATAAATGAAAAGATGATACTGGCAGAAGATTGGGCTGCATATGAATATAAAGGCTGTTGGATAACAGGGAATGGAAAATGACATGCTTAGCAGCAGTAAGGTAAAGATGAAAGAAGTTCAGAAAACATTTGTATGGGAGAAGCCAAGTACAAGTCACTGAAGACTGAAATTCTTTGCTCCTAGAAGCACAGCTGAATGCTGAAGCCTACAGTCCTAGCTGTGTTAAGGGTGCCAAATGGTAGTGTCAAAAAGAGTTTATTCTCTGGTTGCTAATGTGCAAACTAAAGTGGTGGCTGAGATGTTCAGCAAAAACATTACTAAGCGAGATGATGTATCGTCATCTGTATCACTTTCAGTAATTCCAAGGTAAGAATGAAATGAAGGACAAGAGGAGAGTGATTGGGAATTGAGAGGCATACAAAAAAAAAGTCAAGAGGTGAGGAGACTGCAGAATGTTGGTTGAAAAAAAAATTGCTTATATTCTTAAACCTTACATCAAGTATAAGAATCCAGAAGGAGGGTAAAAGTGAGCACCTGAACTGTACTTGCTAAGATTCACTCTGATACGTTGTGGCAGATGGAGCTGACATCCTGAGAGAGGCTAAGAGGTGAAAGTAATAATGAACAATCTTCACAAAGTAAAAGTAGACAAAATACTAGAGCCGTTACAAGAGAGCAAGCAGGAGATGTTTAGATTTATGAGTTCTTTTGGATAGCAGCCATGGTTTGTCTTTATTTCCTAGTAACTGGTTCTTGGTTTGAGCTTTGTCAGGTCATCAGATTGGTGCCATCAGCTCTAGAAGGTTTTTAGTCCTTTCTTTGGATCATCTAGCAGGCAGGGAACTAACATGTGGAGTGCAAACATGATTGCTCTTGGGGGGGCTGTCTTGATAAGTAAAAGCAGTGGAAATAAGTATGAATAGAGAGTGGATTTTATTACGGCACCATCTGTCTCCTTGCCGTTAATATTTTTCTCAACTTTTTGCAATGATTTTGAAAATTGGATTGAAGGATGGGTGTTGTAGTTCAGAACTTCGCTGCTGCTATCGAGGGATGGTCTCAGAAGGGAGGTCCAAGCCATGATAATAGCTGTCCATCCGCCACAGCAGAAAACAGATGTTTCGTTGAAGTAAACTGGACAACATTGATCTTTAAAGTAACACACACAACTCAGTCTTTGCTTGGATCAGGGCCAACAAGTGAGTTCTAATTTATTGCTCTTCCTGGGTCTTGGTGTAAGCCTCATGCAAGGCACTTCTCCTGATGCTCCTATTTCTTATTCTCTTCTTCCTTGCATTACTTCATTAAAAGTCAGTTAATGACAGTCCAGGCTTGTCTTGAATGATCTGAATTTATACAGCACCTCGCACCATGGAGCAGTCAGGTGGGACAAACACCTACTGAATGTTAGTGAACCCTGGCAAGTGCTTTGCTATCGCATTGCAATGTATTTTTCAGCTGATCCAGAGATTTCAAACAGCAGTTTCATTTTTCCTTTTTTTTATTTAGTTGAAGAAAGTAAAGGAAGCTCCTAATTTTTACTGGTGGATCCTGATGAGGACTGAAGCAGTTTAAACTCAACCTACCTTAATCACGCAGGTCACCCTTCTAGAATTTTTTTTACCTCCTGTTGAGCTGCTGGAGGGAGGAGGGGACCAAAAAAAAAAGCAGCTTTCAGTTACTAAACCCCCTCGTGGTATTGAATTCTAACCAAGTACATCCAGCCCTGCCAGCCAGAAATGCCAAAAGGAGGAAAGCTGCTGAATCGAAACAAAATCAGGATTGGGAGGATGGTAGGGAATATGAGAGTAGCACTAGGTGCGTTTATTTGACAGACTTATTGCTGTTTTGTATTTGCAGATCATCTGGGAGTAGACTTAGGGTTTTTGGGCTTTTTATTATTACTGTTGTTTGTTCCTAAATTATTTAGCAAATGTTTTATGAGAGCAACTTCCAGCGTAGAGATTAGTTATCACCAGCTATTTGCTGTTCTTGAATAAGTTTTGCTGTTCTGAGCTGAACTCGCAAGACGCCAAAAGCTTTTGAACACCCCAGGCTATGGTCTGAGTAAATGGGAGTTCATGGTGCGCTGCGCCTCTCGGGTTCAAATCCTATTTTCATGGTGTGGAGTGGCCACTTAAATCATGTGGTTTTCTTTCTGCTACCTAACTGAGTGACTCTCAAGGGCCTTTCAAATCATTCACGTGAATGCTCCTGCCACAAGTACTCAGGCAAATAGAGTAGCCCTGGCACTTTTTCCCTGTCTGCAAACCCAGCTGTACGGCCTCGTGGGCTGGCAGCACGTGGGCTGGCAGTGGGAGATGACTGAGGAGAAGGTATAGCCTGCGGCCAGGTGCCGGCAGCAGAAGGTCACAACCTCTGGTCTCTTGCCCCTATCTGAACTGCGACACGTCCTTCCCATGGGTCTGCGATGCAGATCCCCTGTACCTCCCTGGTACAGGACATCAGCTGGTCACTGGCAGTGAACTCGGGAATGATTTGGAAAGTAAGTGCTGCCTTAAATACCAGTGTTCTGCTTCCCTGCCCAGGCGGAGTGGTGCTGGATAGATGGGATGGACAAATGGCTCTACCTTTGCAGCCATCATATGCTGTGATGGAGCATCTCCTCACTGCCGGGTGGTGGCAGAATCACCGGCCAGATTTAGCATGCAGTCATTTTTCTCTAATTTTTCAAGCAGAGATGATCTTTGACCCAATTGTAATCATTTCATTGCCTGTGGCAGTGGGGGGAACTCCAAGCAGGTCCTCATTTCACTGTAGACTTTATTGTACTTATTGGGGTACCAACCCAAACCTAATTTAGCTGCATCTTTGACTCTGAGACAATGAGCAGCCCCTGTGGCATGTTCTCAGCTTGCTTATTTTTTTGAAAACCACCAGTCTGCTTCCTGAGAAGTAGGGCAGCATTATTAGGAAACCTAGGAGATACGCCACGCTGGCCTTGTGCAGGAACGTTTCTTTGCTGAGCGTGGTTTGCTGCAGTATGCTGCGTAGTCATCAGCTAATTAATGCTGATTTATTTAGAAATATAGTCTAGCCATGGCTGTCTGCTTTTCCAAAAGATCCTGTGTATGTCCTTTCCCTACCACACTCGATGGAGTATCTTTGCTGAAGTTGCTGTTGCATACGCTTAAGCAATAAAACATTTACAGCTATTTCAGAAATTGTTGCAGTAGGCAATTTTCCTCATTAGTCTTACCATTGTAGATGGGATTTCATGAGGTGTGAAGGCATGCAGAGTCATACCTTATACTATCCCCAATCCTGCTTGTAACACCAACGTTTTAAGGAAAAATGCATTGAAACCAGAAAGGGATATTTTAGGGAAGATGGAGCAAGAAGCTTGACGCACGATGAAAGTAGGTGACTCTTGTGCAGCTCCGCATCCAGCGATGCAGGGACTTCTGCTCTTGCTCGGCATTGTTACGTTGATTGTTTTGTGTCAGTCTACCAATTACTGAAGTGCAATCTGCCAGTCCAGTTGACGATGTTTTAAAGGGCATGTTATCATTAAAATACACTTTACTGCAGAATGAAGAGTCATGACTTCGTAGGTGGTATAACTGCCATTGACACAACCTGTGGAAGGGCCGTTCTTCCACCGAAAGGTGAAAACACGCTCTTATCTACCAATGCCTCTCGGAGTAAGTAGAATTAGGTACACTTGTTACCTAACAGTTTGGAAGACTGTTTGCTCAAATTTCACTTTTCCAACTATGTAGATCTTTCTCCTTTCCTCTGCCCTACAAAATTGTTCTTTAGACATGTACCTAGCGACTGTGTACTTCTACAGGGTTGCCAGCTTGCACCTGAGTATGATATGCTAGGGCACTCTTTGCTCCCTTCTACCCAAGACTATGGAGACTTTAAAATACCTTCGGGACCCTGCAGGAAGAAATGGGCTGTAAAAATATAACAATAACGATTTCTTTCTAGCACCTTCAACTAAGGAATCTCTAGGCGTGTTTCAAATGTCAAAGAGCAAGAAACCTATTGTAGTATTGTCCCCTGGGTATAGGTGGGAAATGGAGGCCCTAAGAGGTAGAAATAATTGTACGAGGCTAAATGTAAAGCTAGTAGCAGATCAGGAGATAGAACCCAAATCTGGCCCTCAGGTCTGACCCTTGCTGCAGGAGTTGTCCCCATCTTCCCTTCTGTGTTGGGATAATTTTTTAATAAAAATACATACACAAACACTTAATGTCTGGTAAACATTTTGATATGTCTTTCTTGCAGAAAGAAGGCTTCTCTGCAAACTAGAATATAGCAAACTACCAGATATTAAACAAATTACAGAATACTTTTCTCCATCCTATCAGTCACAGGTCTGTACCCCTATTTGACTCTCCTGTAAATGTTAAGACACATGATAGATAGTGATAGGTCAAAGCAGAGAAGATCTGGAATTATTCTTTTCATATTCCAAAAGAATGAGCCTTTGTTATTCTCACACTTCCATATTTGCCCCAGTTTATGGGGTAGATAAGGCTTGAATTTTGAAGAACGACATCATGAATTGCTTTTCCTATTGATCTAGCTTTTAATGTGCAAACAATGAAAACAATAAAACTTGCATTTAAAACCAAACATTTTTAACACAGGAGCTACATTAAAATGATACAAATTGCTTTTGTGGGCTGAATTTAACAGAACACCCATGAGGTTCCACTTAAAAACAACAAGCCAACAAAAATCAAATTGCATTGTTTTACTAGCAAACAAAATGGTGAACATGCCTTGGGCTACGTTTTCAGCATGTTTTCTTGGAAGATCAAAGCTTAAATCCCATTAACCCTTCAAATGTCTAGTGAATTCATTTCTTTACCTCTGGGCTTCCAGTACTCTCTTTAACATGAACCAAACTCTTTGCCTACATCTGATGCTTTTCCTCCTCCTCCGAGCGCAGTCAGTGCTTCGCTTGTCTCCCCCACCGGCATCTCTACGGAAGCACCACCTTGTAAGTGGGTAGAGTTCAAACAGGCGGTTATCCATCCCACATTGGTTTCCCATTTTACTAACTTGGAGATCTGGATAGAAGCCAGAACTAAAATAATTTTTTTTTTTTTTTTAACCATTCACTGTGGCACTGCGTACCTTGCTGGCGAATGGCTCAATAAGACTCGCTTCGCTGGCCAGCAGACCCATTTTTAGAGCAAGTTGGGGTCTCGGTTTGTCCCCTCCCTGTTAATGATCTCCTCCTGGACATCAGGTACATTGGTGCTTCAGAGTGTCTGATAGTTGGTTGCTCATAGTGAAGGAAAGCTGATTTGTGTTGGTGTTTGTCACAACTACCGTCACCTGTTCCAACAACCACTGGTCATCTCGTGTGCCTCCTATTCACATGAGTAAACACACACAAGATGCTTTCTCCTGAGGGCTAGCTGCTTTCTCAGGGGCAATAAGCTAATCCCTTTGCACAAGCATGCCTGTTTTGATGTGGCAGACGGGATCCTAATTTGACTTTACCTTTATTTCACTGCTCTGCTGTAACCCTGCTTCGTGTATAAATACAGAATCCTCCAAATAGTTATTAATTCCACATCTCTGTGTGTCCACGTACATTGTGTAATGTCAGGAAGATTAGGAAGATAGAACAGATGCACCCTTCTGGTAGTGGTTTGTCCTTACGGGGAAGCGTGGAAAGATTTAGATGCACTGGAGAGCAGCAGCATTCTCCCCCCCCGAGCACTTAGGAGCTGTAGGCTTATCCATCCCAGCCCAGGGTGATACTGACGGTCCAGTCGGATCCTCGGAGTGTTTGGAAACTTGCCAGAAGGCAGGGGTCAAAAGGGAGGATTTGCTTGTGTGCCCAGAATTAAATTTCTTAAAAATAAAACCAACCAAAAAAAAAAAAAAAGGGGGGGGGGGGAACCAAACCAGCTCATGCATGAATTTAGTTCCAACCAGCTCCGCATTCGTTAACTTGAGCTGTGCGAGAAGGTGAATGTGTCCCGGCTCATACAGAAGCAAACTGTACTTTCCGGCTGTGCTACCCTTCTCGGGCCTCCCGTCGACATGCCAGAGTTCACTCTTAAAATGATTCAGTTACAGTACCAGCCCCACAGCTGTCTACAGCTGTATGCCTCCCAGCTCCACACAACTGGCTTTTCACACAGAAATGGCCCCTTTTAAAAGGGTTCACTCAAACAGATTGCTTCAGTCTAACAATGTGTAAAACATGGTACTTCAGACAGGCTTTCCTTTTTATTGTGTGGTCTTTTTTTTTTTTGGAGTCTTTTATACCCCCAGATGAGAAGAGCTATTGCCAAATAATTCAGCAGCATTTTTTTTTTTTTTTTCACCTGAGTGCTTCACAAGGAGGGCTTCTGCCTCCCCCACTGCCCCCTTCCCCTTTAGAAATGCCTCACCCTAGCTTCGGTTCTTTCTAAGAAAAAAAGAAAACTAATCTCACCGTCCTTTCGTTCTCTGAACGATTGCGATGCAAAGCCCTGGAAGGCCAAGTACACAAATCAGCCTATAGCCTCAAGGGCTGTCTCCTCCTAAGCACCTGCAGGGAAACTCTCCCGCGGGACGGCGGAGTGCTTGTTCGTCACCGGCACCGCGCACGGTCGTGACCATGGACCACAGCAGAGTCCCTAGATCTGTGATACAAACCGTAAGGGCAGAATAAATCCTCCCTTTTCACCCTCGATGTAGATATTTCACAACAAATGGCCTAAATCTGAGGGAAGTGAGCACGAATAATAATTGACAAGCAGTTTTTTATTATTTTATTTTAGAGAATACCTGAAGCTTGCTTGATGCTGCGCAGGCTAGGGTTAAAGGATAGTCTCTTGCTCGGGAGCGTTTGCAGTCAGAGCAGAAGGTGCAGAAGTTTGTCATCTTCCCTCCTACTTTTACTTGACTATAAATCTGTGAGGAGGAAAACTGCATTTTATGGTGGGCGGGCAAAAAAAAAGCTTTTTCCAATGTCTTTATTTCTGGTAGTTTGGGGATATCTAGGGGTGGCAGGAGTTGTTATTGCATATAGGAAGGCGGTTATTGCTTCCCCTTCGGTACAAACAAGGTCATGCCCCTTGATTTCCACTTTTTCTATGGGGATGAGGAAATGAAGAGAAAGGAGGGAAACAAACAAACAGAAAAAGCAGCACTTGTTTCCCTTTGTCCATCACTCAAAACTTGTACGTGTGTTTTGGGGGAGAGGGGAAATTAAAAATTATCTCTAGACAGTTGATTATTCCTTATCAGACATCACCTGAGAGGAGCTGTGAAACGAGTTGCCTTTGCCACCCTCTGCCAATGGTTTTCCCTCTCCAGTTCAGCAGGTCTTGCGGAGACTTGTTCCGAAACGCACGCACACCACGGCCGTACCTGCCAGGAGGTTGCCTTTTTTTTGTCCTGCTGCAATTTTTCTGGGGGAATCTCATGAACGTGGGGAGTTAGAGTAATGCTGTGTTGGAAGCCCAGATTCCAGGGAGAATTTCCCTACACAATGGATTGCATTTAAAGAGGCTCGCTCCAGAGTGCGGTGGCTGAGTCCAATTTCCAATGTGAAGCGAGGTGTGATTTTTAATTTAGTTTTTTATGAATTCTTTTTTTTCCTAATCCCATCGTCATTATTCTGTTCTAAGGCCTTTGCCAAATGCTGGCATTTGGTATCGATTTGAAACACAGCTAACTCTCTTGGTGCCAGCTTGCATGCAGTAAAGGCTGACCTGGGTACTGGGTAACAGTGGCCAGAGCTGGTAGTACAATGACGGGGCTTTCACCGGTCCCTAGATGGTTTAAATCTGCTCCCTCCTCTGAATCGGGCTGCTTTTCAATTAGCTGGAAATACACCCATTTTATGCTAGCTGTAGAGATGATGGATGTAGTTTCCACAGTGGAGAATTTATAAGAATTTACTTTCCATCTGAGGGCAATGGGGTCGCCGGCGCGATGTAGCGCAGCAGCCTCACCTCCTTATCGGGTGTTGGCTTTGCCATCAGAGGGGGGACGCGGGGTTCCCACCCCTCCGGTGCTCCCATGAGGTCACGGCTGAAGCACGCCGGACTCTCCCCTCTGCCATACGGCAGATGGAGATGCTGAGGTTGGTCGAGCTGAAACTTTTCACCAGCCCTACGTTCTCACAAGCCGTTTTCGTAAAGGAAAGCTAATATCTTGGCTCTTTCCTTTGGGAAGTGTTGTGGGATACCCAGGAAGCAAAGGCATCAAATGAGCAGGACCTTCTGGGATCAGAAGGCATCCTGGAGGCATTAGATATGGATGGTATTTGATACAAGAACTGAGGTTTTTCTGTTTTATTGATTTAACCTATTTGTGGCTGTACACGCACAATGGGCTACATTATGAGTGCCATGTGGATCTGCGCTCCTGCCAATAAACCCAGAAACCCCCCATGAGTGAGCAGAAGGGCAGATGTTTCCCACCCGAACGCTCATTCCTCGAAGGGTGAGAGAGCGAGAGCCCGCTCCCCGGGACCTCTGCAGCAGAAGGCACGGAGGTGCACATTTCTGCCCGTTTGCTCACATTTGCCCCTTCGGTAGCAGCAGATAACTCCCTTCCTGTGCAGTTTGCTCACGTTCCCAGCAGAAATAATGCTTGTAGGCTGAGGGATGTCGGAGCAGAACGGCTGCTCTCAGCTGGACTGCGGAGCGTGGTGAGGGGTCTGTAGCATGAACACACCTGTACTTTAGGAACCTTTTTTTCCAGCATATTGGAATAATCGACTGATCATTTGTCCTGGTGTTGATGCATCTTTGATAAAAACATTTTTGGAGGGGATGAGATCTTATGCCCAAGCTTTTAAAAAGGGATGTCTAAGCTCTAGATGGGTACCCAGAATGGGCACGTGCTAAAGGTGGCAGGCAAGGCAGTGGCAGAGGATCTGAAAATGAAGCTCTTGATGTCTCAAGCTGAGCCCCTCAGAAGTGAAGCTCAAGGATCAGGAGAGATTTAACTCGAAACCAGCAAGTGCTGCTGCAAATGATTGGGTCGTGCGGTTTGTCTTTCCACGTGCAGCTCTTTTCAACACAAATCTCAGCTCACCCAGGCACAGTCCAGCTAAGACACATTTCAGGAAAACAAGAGAACTGTAAAAAATCCAGGCACTACACACGTTGGTCGCTTGCTGTATAAATGAGGTACAACCTCGGGGTGCCAGGGTGATAATGGGTGTTTAACTCAAAAAAGCACAGCAGTGGCAACACTAATAGTTGTTTCCTGAGGTGCTGGAGGGAGACATCTTGGACAAAAGGCACAGCTTGGTGTTTGCTCTGCTCAAATGGAGGCTCGTGCTCTGCTCAGACAGCCATGCAGGTGTGAGAAGCGGGATCGTGTTCTTCTGCAGGATTGCAGTGAAGTGTCCTTCACCCCGTGCGGAAGCAGAAAAGAGAATGCTTAGTCTCTAAGTGTTAAGCTGCTGAAATTTCTATGATGGGACGTTTTTCATTTACCTTCCTGAGAAAAGCCTTTGTTTTGAAAAAAAAAAAAATAGTGATTTACTCTGTTTCAAAGCAACACGGAGCATTCCAATGAAGCTTGAGACATGCTTCCTATCCTCTTCAGAATCAAACGCTTCAATTTTCCATTTGGAAATGACTTTTCATTTCCATTTTTGTATAATACAAATACTTTTTTTTAAGAAAAAAAAAAAGTCAAAATTGAAATTAAGCACTTTGGGTTTTATTAAAGTGAAACCATTTTGAGCTGTGGAGGAAATATTTTGTGCTGGGAACAGAGAGGGTCTTTAGGCATTCTCAACATTTGAGTCCTTCTGATTTTTAAAAAACACTAACATCAACAAAATGTGGAAAAATTGGAATTACCCACAGAAGAGTTTCCAGATTACAGCCAGTCCCAATTCGGTGTAAGGATTAGCTGTATATGCTCTTGCACAGCACGTACCAGAATATTTTACAGTTGGGACTGAAAGTCTGTGTTTAAGTAGCAATAATTTACACAAAGAATTGACAGATTGGAATGCACCTGGTTCAAGCTGTTTGTTACTAATATCATTCCAAGTTTTCTCTGGTGAAAGCCAGCTAGGATACTTTATGGGTATGTACAGTCATACCTAGGGCGGCTGTACTTACATATGCCCTCAAATTAGACTTGTGCCGTGGGCTGCCAGAGCAAATCTCAGAGGCACAGCTGAATTTAGGAGGCTCCCAGTACGAAGGGAGCTGTGCAATGCGGAGGGCTCCGCGTCTCGTGTACGAATGCGTGCACCAAACCGGTCCCTTTAAGGAGGCTTCAAGCAGGACCCAGAAAATCGGAACCACCCCAAATCACTAGTTGCTTTTGAAAATTGAGGCCAAGCTACTTAGCTGCACTGCTGGCAATATTGTTTAAAAACAATGGGGCTCAATTAGATGAGAATTATTTTAACACTTCGGAAGGCTGCCAAGTCATTTCCTTCTCCTTTATTGATTTTTTCCGTTGCCAGTAAATATATATGCAGCAGCAGAATGAAAGAAGTAGCATTAGAGAGGGAGAAAAGTTAAGTGTTAAAAAGGAGACTGTAACAAGATATGTCCCTTGAACCTCTGGGAAGAAGGAGGACATTTTAAGACAGAAGGAAGAAAGGGATTCATGGAGGCATTTCACAGGGTTAGATGTGGTAGCAGACAGCCCAATATTATTTTCCTTCCAGTGCTTGCCTGATCCTTTACTTAGATTGGCTCCTGTTTCTTCCCCTTATTGTGCAGTCCCTGCGTGAGCTGGTCTCTATGTAAAGACATTCCACCTACATTCCTTTGCCACCGGGTGAGAGGAGGGGGAAGCGCAATTATGTGGGCTAGCGAGACACAAAAGGCTCTGCTCCAGAGCTAAAGCTTATAAACTTGAGTTAACTTTTTACCTTAAAAAAAAAAAAGGAGGGGGGGAAGAGGTTGCCGACAAGGGTCTGGTTTGCTCCCCTCCTTTCCTACCAGCCTACGAGTGAAGGCTTTTGAGCTGTAGCTCTCCCACCTACAAATATTTCCCTGCTCAGCACTCTGTAGATCACCACAGAAATAAATACTTTTAAATTTTTTGGCAATACTGGTGTTTCTCTCTGGCTTTTTTTTATGTGCATCTTCTCCGTACTAATGGGTAAGGTAGGAACAGATCTGAACAGTCCTTGGATAAACGGGGCCGTAGGTGATTAATTCTGCGGGGGTACTTGTGTCATACATCTACTGGGGTCTAATGGGGGCCATTATAGCATCTGTCCAACTAGTTTCCAGGCTCCAGGTGTGACCCTGCTTTTCTCCATCTTCACCAGCATCCTCGAGAGTCATGCCACTATACTGTTGGTAAATGCTAGGCGTATTCCGCTGTACACACCACTGGAAGGAAACTCGCTCTAGAAGGAGACATGGCAGGAGTTGTCCGCAAAAGCACTGCGAGATGCAAAAAGTCAGAGCCGACCAAATTCTCCAGCCGAGTAAGCTGGAACATGGAATAAATTGTTTAGAAGTTCACACAAACTGGACCTTTTCCAGGTGAACATCTTCAAGGATGTTATCAGAGCAGGATTTGTTATCAGCGTTATTACACTTCTCAGCAGTGAACTTCATTAGCTATGCTTTTTCCATGTGCAGTGCTTTCTAAATGTTACTGTCCTGCTTACCATATTGATTTCTGTGCCCCTGCACTCTTTCTTCCCATTTTGTCTAATAAGCAAATTTCATTACCTGACTTCACAATTTTTCCTCTGGGCCATTAGAATTGCTTGACTGTATTCCTGGCAGAGCCCTTAATTAGAGATGGATCAGAACTGATGCCATTAAACTGATCCATTAACCACACTCTTCCTGTGACTCCAAATGCGGGTGGTTCAGACAAAATGCGACCTGGATCCAAATCGCCATTGAATTCATCGTGCAAAGCCCCAAACCTCCTTAGATTGCCAAAGATGAAGAATAAAACCTAAATGAAGCCAGTCACGCCCATGGACCTTTCGCAGATTCTGCCTAAGTGGTCCTGACACAGGAAACATCTCCGGTTTTATTCTGCAACCAAAGCATTTCTGATGTATAAATTATTTTATTTCTTCTTATTGCACTTTTTGGAAGGCTAGGTCCATTATTTCGGCAAAATAAAAATGTTATCGTTTTCCTCCCCGCATAAAAATCTTCCGAGACTTTTCTTCTTCTAGCACAGACATACTAAGAGTGAATACACATCCCCTGAGCTGTGTATTCTTCCCACATCTCCAGCTGTCTCCGAGTAAGGGTCAGTCCCTGTGCATGCTCTGGCACACTGCTTAGAAGAAAACAGGCAGGCTGAGGCTGGCAGGACCAAGCAGCCCTGCTGCGTTACGCTTCCAACCCAGTGTCCCAGCCTTTCTGAGCCCCCAGTTTGCCTGGACGTGTTAACCTATAACTTCCTCTCGCTCCAGGGACGCTGGTTTCTGAGATAGTAGAGCATGAAACCAGGGAGCCAGGTTTGGTATGTGGAATTTCCTAACTATGTTCACTTTGCTTTTAACAAAATACCCGTGAGAGCTCTCTGAAAGCTAGTCCAGTTTTTAGATCTTGCTATGAAACCCACCCGGTTAGGTTGGAATCCATAGGCTAAAATAGACCTTTTGGCTTTCTGTAGCCCTGTCAGGTGCTGCCTTGTCCAGCAGCCTGGACTCTTGCTTAAAGAAATTGTTTTCTTTAAGATTCGCTTTCCTCTATTTCTGTGTATTTCATTCGGGTTTCAGACATCTCCATCAGGTAGCGTGCGCTGAGATGGTCAGTGTGTGCTCTGCTTGTAGGAGCCTCTTGTACTGGTGGCTTGCGGTCTCTGTTTAGAGCTAGGCATAGCCAGAGGTGGACACAGAGAAGCTCAACGCAATGATCTCAGAAGAGATGCTCGGAATTAAGCAGGAGATTGCTATGCCATGAGAGTGCTGTACCCTCCAACAAAACTTACAGCATTGAGTCCTGACACAGAATGGGGTTTTCCAAGCAAAAGAGTCTACAAAGGCTTACCCTTAGCTGGCTGAGGTTGTAAAAAAATCCCTTGAAGTCATTTAGGATTTCATCTCGTACCTCTTGCAGCATCCACGCTTACTTCCCCACAAGCAAACCAAACAGCCTCCCTTCCCCAAAACCCTTGAGTGTGCAGAATTGAACTCTGCCTTGTTCTGGCACTTATATTTATTTATGTAGATATTACAATAAAAATAATATTTGATTCTCCCCTTTCTTCCCTGGAATGGCTGCCCCAGGCTTCCCCCAAGGATGGCTCAGCACATATCTCACATCATCCATCTTTCCGGAAAGTTATTCCCACCTCTCCTCCTGCCGGAGAGGGTTAACTTGCCCTTTCCCCGGACCTAGCAGGGCAGCACCTGCTCGCAGGGTGGGGTGTTCCCTTGCACAGCTTGTCAGAGGCAGATTATTATTATTATTATTTTGTAAAATAACACATTTCTTTGTCCGTGTCCTACCCCGCAACCTTCAATAGAGCGTTGCTGGTCTCTCAGCCCTCGCTGCCAATTTTGCTGCTTTCCCTGTTTGCAGAAACCCTAATGCTCTGTTTGAATTGGCCCGCGGAATAACCGTTCGAGAAGGGCGAGAGACCAAACAAAAATGGGAGGCTTCCCCCGGTCCCCCCTCTCATCCCCCCAAAAAAGAAGTGTAATTTGCCTTTAAAGGCTCTTAAACAGCAAACACATTCTGTCTGATCCTCCTTAATAAAGTATCCCAGCAGTGCTACAGTGCCTTATTTGAGGTCTGTGCAGTCTCATTAAATTTGATGTGTCACAGAGGGCTTGGACATGTGAAAGGGAGGCTGCAGGAACCAGGATTGAAGTTTGCCAGATTTGCTAAGGAAAAATGATTCATTACGGCTTTTCAAAATGGACGCCCTTCAGGCTTCCCGCTCCATTGATTGTGTGTGCGCAGACGAGGGAGAGACGGGCAAAGGGGCCATTGCAGCCTGCAGATTTAACCCTTATTAATAGCTGGTTAAATTAAGGATTCGGTTTGATCTCTTAAGATGTGCGCTCATACTTCTGCGCTCTGAGTAAAGAAAAGAAAGGTTATTAAAGATTTAAGGGCTGGATGTTTCAGCTGGAAACTCGGGGCTTGCTTTTCGTGCCGCTGCACTGCTGGAGAGGAGGGAGGAGGGCAGCAGCTCCAGGGTTTGCCTTCCTATGCTCAGGCCATGCAAAGTCCTCCGTGACCCACACCTGCACCCGGAACAGCCTTCGAGCTGTTCAAACCAGCGCCCTGCTTCCCCAGTGCCTTGGAAAGGGGAGGGTAGGTGCCGAGAAGCGTGTTTGGGTCACCCCTTTGATGGGGGCTACATCAATGCTGTGGTTTGAGACCCGCACGTGCTGGTGCCGCAGACCTGTGAGGGCTGTTGCACAAGGACCAGTTTGGTGGGGCTGCCTCCTCCTCCTCTCCATGCAGGAAGATTGCACGGGGATCCAGCTTCACGGACTCATGCTTTGATAGGGGCAGGTACTTGGTAGATAACGACTGTCACGTGTGCTGCGGCTTGGGGCAAAAGATACTGTCTGTGTTGGTTTCTGTGTGTCGGAGCTTGAACCCTGGTCAGTTCTTGCGCTGGTGCAGCTGAGTGGCTCGGTCCTGAAAAACCCCTCGGGTATCTGCCCTGTGCCTTGCTGGGAGGAATCACAGAATCATTTGGTTGGAAAAGATCTTTAAGATCATTGAGTTCAACCGTACCTGTCCACTACTAAACCATGTCCCTAAGCGTCTCGTCCACCCGGCTTTTAAATACCTCCAGGAGAGCCAGCGCAGGCCTGCTGGGCGTCTGCAGGGGGTTTCTCTCCTGCAGTCACTTACGCTGTGCTAGTTGTGGGTGAGGAGGAGGAAGGTGGTTTGGAAAGGTGTCATAGGAACAGTACCAGAGCAGAGCGATGCTGTTTCCATGGCAGGTTGCAGCTCCTCGGAAAATAAGGCAGAGGCAGATTAAGCTGGACACCAAAAAGCGAATGGGCCTGGAGCTAGCGAGCGTATCTGGGGACGGTGTCCTGGGTCAATGGCTCCAGGCAGCAGCAGGAGGCAGTGAAGTGAGAGATGTCTCATAGCATTAGCCCGTGCTGCCCTGGCAATGAGAGCAGCGATACAGCCAGGTTTATGGGTACAAAAAGGTGTTAATCCTGGGCAATAGTGAGCTGATGAGCAACAGGCTCACACATTACGCTTCCTTCCCCTCCTTTCTCTCTGTCCGTGAGCCTACAGCATAGAGTTCACAATACGGCCAAATTTCAATTCAAGACACCAGGGGGAAATTTTTTTCAAGAAAACTGATCCGGGGGATCCATGTCGATTTCTTTGGATAGCGACAAAAAGACGGGAGAAAACCAGCAAGGGGGATTTCCTGATGCTGCAAAGATTTCTCCTGATTTGTGGCATCTGAGTTAGGGGGCCAAAAAGAAAAACATTTGTGCTTTTAAAAAGGCTGTAAATCACGCTCTGAATGCTCACCATTTACATTTTAAGTGAAATAGGATGTCAAACCGTTTTGCTTTATGTTTATTTCCAAATACTGTACGCTTTACTGTCCCCTTTCTCTAGTGCCTGTGCCATTTAAATCATATTGTAGATAGCTGAAGATGCAGGGAATATAAATCTCGCATAGTGTATGTATACACCAATTATTCTCGGGAAATGCAGCCTGCCAGCTAGAATCCGCAGTACCTGAGAAACACGCATACAGTGGGCTCCGCTATTTCTGCAAAGCTTTGGGCACGATTTTTACCCAGCGTAGATTTAAGAGTAAATCCACCGAGTTCAGTGGTGTGACACAGGTATAAAATGCATGTAAATGAGATCTTTTAATTTTAGAGAGCAAATTTCAGCCGTAGACGCATACAGATGCTGTGTGATAAATACAGTCTCTCAACTGCATATTTAAACAAAGCATTAAAGCATTCACGCTTCCTGTTGGAGAAGTATTTTATTTCTTTTCCTTTATTTATACAGCGTGGCAGAAAGAGCAGATATAAATTTCATCGGCTTCTTACTGCCTCGTCACCAGCAGAGACACACAGGAACAAGATGAAACGTTCAAATAAAATGTAAATTTAACTTGCATGCCTTGTCCAGTAAAACACTGTGAGACTTGGCGAGGAACAACGCGGTGCAATATGGAGAGCTAGACAGGGCCGCAGGAGGGACGGACCTGCTTGTGCTCCAGAACTGAGTGAACCGCAGTAGCGGGGTATCGGTAACGCGCTTTGGGCTCAGCTCCATGCCTAACGTCCGTGCTGGAAGCGTGCGCATCCATTCCCCGAGTCCTGGCGCTAACGAAGTTTGGTTTCTGCTGGAGTTGTGCCTCATTTTTGCTTTGCTCAGTCTTTAAGGAGGTGAGAGCTCCCACCAAGGCTTTTGCAGGGGCCGTGCTATTTGTGAAGTGCTCTCTGCTGTGGGTCTGCTGGCCTTTCACAAGGTGTATCTCTTCAGGTTTTCCACAAACCACAGGGTTTGCCTCTACTCTGACCTGCCTGCAGTTATGAGTATCGCGGGGATGTAATTCCTGTTGAGACAGCTCTGCCTTTGGTGAGATTGCCCAGCAGGTGACAAAGGAGTTAGGGATGGGGACGTGGTCAGCGTGGCCACCCGCGCCTCTGTTCTGCAGGAGCCCACGCCAAACCCAGCGACGCTGATGATGCGGATAGGGCAGGATCTGTGCCAAGTTTGTGCTTTCTGGACAGAGGAACTCGGTGTGTTCTTAGGAAAAATATTTCTCTACTAGCAGGGTAATGAGAGGTTTGGATTGCCTTGCCTTGAAAATAAAGAGACTGTCTTCCTCCGCCTTTAAGTAGCGCTGCTTCCCCGATCTCAGTGACACGACACAGATTTACATCATCTGAGAATCAGGTTTTAGGGAGCGCAGAGCAAAGTGCCCCCATTCCCAGCGCGCCCCAGGTGAAACGGGCCAGGGCGAGGGGCAGCGCCCACGCTGCAAAGCTCTGCCTGCGCCGGAGTCCTCCCAGCTACCGTACGAGCCCAGTTAAATCAGGGGAGAGGAATCCGAGTCATTGGGAATTTGGTTTGCAATTACTGCTCTACCTTAATTTGTGTATGTTTTTCTCGCAATGACGCTGGAAACCCAGCTAAGAGACAGTGCTAGAACTTCCCTGAGCCGCCCTCCTGGTTAATTAAAAGATATTCTCCCATATAGCTTCTAGCACAAATCCCATTTACCAGGCTTTCTCGTGGGCAAAGGAAGGCTGAAATTCAAGCTATAAGACTAAATAGATCCACATTGTGCTGTGGAAAAAAACAAACAAAAAAACCCAAGAAAAACAACAACCCGCATCACAATTCAGTTAGCTGCTTAAAAAGCTGCCTTGCTTATTGCCATTGTTATAAAACCTAATAAATCATGAAATTACTTTCTCAGGGTCCTAGAAGCTATCCTGCGGGTGGAGAGATTTAGACAGCAGATGAAATCAGGATGTTGGCTCAGCACAGGTTCAAATCAGTGGGCATGGGTGAACACCCCCCCGAGAGCCCCCCGCCCCAAGCCCCGAGCGGCGTGGCTTGCACACGGGGGATTTGTGCAGGCTGGGGGGTTCTGGTGGGAAGGAAGCCTCACGAAGCCTCCGAAGCATTTAGGGGGCTTGCAGGGCTCTGCTGCTTTGTATCTTTTAGCTTAAGTCTTCTGTCGCTGAAGAGGCTTTGCTTTGCAGTCACCCAGATCCCGTGATACTTCTGATATTTGAACACAGGCACGCTGTACAGTGTTCTGCCTTATGTTTTATAAAGGATATTCCTCAGCTTTTTAGTATCAATAGGTCTGGCAGCTCTCAGGATTGAGGCTGGAGTAGAAAAGATTGTTGTCCTGTCTCTGTATCGGACTCGGTGTGTCCATTGTACGTCCAAATTCCCTGTGACTGAGGAGCTAGTACCTAACACCGTACCGGTGCAGACACCTAAAGAAACTGTGGGTATAATTCCATCCAAATTTGTACTTGTATTAGAGATGATCTTTTCCTAAACAGCTGATGGAATAAAACTGAAAAGTATGTATGACACTAGGATAATTCATGAAGCCCCTACTATAAAAATCTTGTTCTTCATGAAAACTAGTAGTTTTTGTTATAGTAATCCTAAGAATCCTCTTGATTTAGTCTGTTACATTCTACAGGCAATGAGTTTGACCTAATGTCCATATTTTGTCTATAGAAAATAAGCTGTATTAAACTACAGCTCAACCTGCCTTTACCTAGCAGTAAAACATGATTGTCAGAGCAGGTTGGAGACAGCATGGTGCGGCGGATGGGACACCGGCGTGACAGTCAGAAAGTGCGGTAGCTCTTCACGGCTCTGCCGTTGACCTGTTGGGTGGCTGAGGTGAGTCTTTTAATCTATTTCTCTTTGCTTTCATCTATTTAGATCGCAAGGGCTTTGAGGATGAAACGGGCTGTGTGTGCATGTACAGTGCTGAGCACAACAGGGTCCTGCTCCACGCTGGGACCAATGTACTAAGCCCCACTGTAATAGAAATAAACCCAGGATGAATTCACGCGGCTCCCTTTCTGCCAGCGGAGCTGCACCAGCTGACACCAGCCAAGCACCCGGTCCTAAATTTAGCTTAAGACCTGACACACTCTTCAAGTCAAGCTGGGACAATCCTGTTCCTGGGCGAGCAGATAGGAGCAATTCAGAGAGATAACATATTCCAGGTCTTTCTCATTACAATTCTTCTCATGCAAGATTATCTTTGATTTTTCCATAGCTCCTCCACACTAGCAGCCAGAGGCTTTGTTTAAAACACATCCATCATTATCACTGTAATGTATTATTATTATTATTATAACTTATTCATTCCTATAACATTTTCCCACAACAACCTAGGAATCAAAGTGTTTTACACTTTGCAGTCTGAAAGCAATCTGAAAGAAGAAATTGGGTGGGGAGGGGGTGGAAAAAAAAAAAAACAAACAAGTAAATCTGTGAAACTGATTTGAGGTTCACAGTGAAAACTCCGGGTCTAAGTAGAAAGCTAAATAATGGTGGGGAGCTGAGAAGGAAACTATTATATTGTGTAGCATTAGATGAAAGAGAATTTAGAAGATATTTTGCCTCATCTCTACCTTGAAGGATGTTCTCCAGGTAGCTTTGTAATACACAATACCTCATCTCTAAAACAGCAATCCAGATCTTGCTTCAGCATGTGGACGTCTGGGAGCTAAGGTATAGATTTAGCTAGACTGAATTAATAAGGATGAAGGCCGATGCCTTAGCAGGACGCCGGTGATACTAAGATTTGAAGTTCTCCGGGACTGTGCTTTTCTCTGCAGCTATCTTAAAAAAAACTCACAGACCAAACCAAAACAAAAAACCCCACAACCCCAGAACAGAGATAGGCAAATGAACAAAAAGAAGGGACTTGGAATTGCGTGAATTCAGTGTAAACAGCTGTTAAAGGGGGTAGGTGAAACCCAAATGAAACCCTAATTATGCCCCGGTCCCTTCTCAAAGGGTAAAACTGTCTCACATCTGCATCACTCCAATCAAAGTCAGCAAGAGACCCTGAAAGAGACTGTAGTGACATCTTGATTTTAGATCTATCCAGACTACAGAACCCTGAAGCCTTCAATAATTAATTGTTTTCTCCTCTTAATTTCCTTTCCTGTTACGAACACGCGCTGTGCCGTGTATTTCATGCTCAAGGTTTTGCTGAAGGTGATTCTGTTTGTGCAGCTTTTAGATGCAGCCTCGTCCCTTTTCAATTTTAATGCAGCGTTTTGAGGGTGTCTCCTGAAACCTTGATGTCTGCTTTGTGGAACATCAGGAAGGCATGAAAAGATATGACTAAGGAAGATTATGATATCATTCTGGTTAAGTGCAAATGCATTTTATAAAATGCTTTGGCTTCTTACCAAGAGGAAGTGACAGATCATCTTTGGCAATTTTGATTAATGCATCTTTTCGGTATTGTTCTATATATCCCCATTACTTTCTAGAAAAGGACAAGGACCAGCATTTTTTTTCTAAATCTTTCCTGTCTCCTCTCAGAGAATCTTGTATGGATTTGGAAAATTGTATCCTGGATTCAAATGATCTTTTTCCTTTATGTGTGTGTATGTGTATATATATATACACACAAACACGAAATCCTTATTTGAATATCTACCCACTGGTTATTATCATTTGCATAGTTCAACTTCAGCCTGATTCCTCTGCGAGATTAAAGTATAACAGCCACCCTCTTGGCGTGTATTAACAAGACTATTACCTGTCTAGAAGTTCACCTAGATGTCTTTTGAGAGCTGCCATGTTCGCAGCTAGAAAATAAGGAAGAGAGTTGCAGTGGCCAAGAATTTCCTGGACGCCTTCCTAACCGATGTTCATGGCAGCCGAGACCCAGCTTCTCTGTCACCACCACCTCCCTGATGCATTGCCATCCCTTGGGGTAACCTCCCAGGTAGACAGGAATGGTTGGCCCATGAATCATAGAATCATTTGGTTGGAAAAGACCTTTAAGATCATTGAGTCCAACCGTACCTGTCCACTACTAAACCATGTCCCTAAGCACCTCGTCTACCTGGCTTTTAAATACCTCCAGGGATGGGGACTCCACCACTTCGCAGAAGTGAAGTCCGTCTCTTTGAATGCTTGCTTGCTCACAAGAGTTTTATCCTTCTTTTCTGCCCTGACTTCCTTCCATCACGAGTTCAGTGCCTTTTCTGGTGGGACGGGAGGCAGTTTATCCTACGTAAGTCTAGTATGAAAGGTATGTCTGTAAAACATGGTGTCCATCTGTCCAGCAATGCAGAATGAACCAAAGTGTCCTGATGTTCTGAAGGCCACGTGGTGTTTTTGCCAGAGGAATAGATGTAGGGCTAATTACAGTATCAGGGAAATGCTGACAGACTAGTCAAATACAAAATATTCAATTCATTTAATATTCCTGATGAATAGGCAAATTACTCTAATCACATTAGTTATTCTATTCATTTATTAGCTAAGAGTGATTAGTAGTGAATAGCTGTAAGAGGATCTTCCAGGTGCAAAAATTAGGCATCTATAGTTTCATGATGTTTATTTTCAGCTGAAGATAATTGTCTCTTTAGTTCAGCTCAGGCATACATACACACTGACACACGCAGATACACTCTCTTTTGTCCAGGCATGGGGGAAAAAGGTAGAAGAAAACAGGGCTGGCACACAGGTGTGGAGAGATAAGGACGATTCACTGCAGAATTTAACAGGATTTATTTAAAAACAATTGGGAAGAGATTTCTCAAAGATTATGCCAAGTGAATGCAAAGGGATTTGGATCTCTGGTTCCTGCAGAGCACGCTGATAATGCCATTTTAAGCACTGGGCTCTACTACATTCGTGTTTGATTTGATTGCACTAGCGAGTTGTAGCTTAGCTTTATCTGCAGCGCAAATATGACACGGGTCCCTGGCGTGCCAGTGGCACTGCCGTGCCGCTCCGTTTTCACCGATCCTCGCTAGTCACCAGATACCCTCTTGCGTTGTTCCTCATGGGCTAAATGCACACGCTGCCTGCATGCAAAATCGTGGTGGCTAATTCACAAATAACATGCAAGTCTGAAACTTTTCCTTTATTAGCAACTATATCAGCATGCATAGACGGCTCTAGTATGTGAGGAAGAGAAACTAAACTGGCTGGACGTGTGCCTGAAACAACTTAATAACAAATATTCGTAAGAAAAACCCATCGCTGTGCTTACCTAGCTCTTCCTGGGAGGGACAGCGAAGCACTAACAGACACATCCAAGGGGGACAGGTAACAGGGCAGCTGAGAAAAGCAGCGGGGTTGGCCGCGGGTATCGCGAGAGACAGGTGAAAGGGAATTTCTGTGTACTTAAACTTTGGCTTTCGTACTGGCATCGTTGCCTTGGCACTCGTCTTTCCGTTCATACCCTGTGGCTTGATGGATTTCACCAGGGCTCTGCACCAGTTCGTCTCCAGGCATTAAACTTGCAAGATCAGAGTCTGGATTGCAAGCAAGGCATTTTGCTTATTTCACCAAGTAGAAAATCAATGGGCAATAGTATTTGGACAGTAAATTGACAGTAGTATTTACTTCTATATTGCACGTAGCGTTACCAGGTTGCGTTAATTTAATGTTCTCATGCGCTTTCAGGTTGTTATGCTAAGCAAAGGCTGAGCTGTCATTACATTTTTATGAAGTCAATGCAGTTTCTAACAGCTTAGAAAAAAGAATTTAAAAAAATTGATCAAATACCTCATTTTTCTAAGAGAATCTGTTCCTCTGGATTTCCCTGAGCTGTCAGCTTTCATTGATATGATCTGATTGATGCTGTTTGCCACATTAAGAAACGTCGGAAGCTAATCTGTTTTAATCCCATTCTCTGTTTTTAATATAATACTCTTGAAGGGAACTGAAGGTTATTACTTATTTTAAATAGCTTAAATATTTGTGTCAAAACATTGTCCTGAAAGGTTCAAATCCAGTCTTTGCCACAAGGCCAGGGGAAAAAAAAAAAAAAAAAAAAAAAAAAAAGAAAACCCCCAAACCACCAATGTTGAGACCATTTGGAATGATCTAATCCATGCTTCAAATCCCTTTGTTCTCCTGTTCCCTTGCAGTCTTGGAGAGTTTGAGCTGAACGCTATTTATTAGATTGTTAGAGGGTGTGCTGGCTGCTAAGTCTCGTTTCAAAGATTTTTCTTCTGTAGGCTGTTTTGGGAGGCTGCATTTTTCAAACTCACAATTTGCTCCCAGTTTGGATGAGAGCTGCCATATCACAAGTCATTTTCTATGGCAAGGACTAAGAATCTGTCACCGCACTGCAGGGAACGCTCCGTTACATTAAACTGGTACCTTTATTTCTGGCGGAGAAAGCCATGGTTTTCTGGGACTTTAAAACCAGTATTTGGGGGGATTGGGAAAAAAAGTCCTCGGGTAATGAGAGTTGTACGTTATCTTAGAGGAATCATTTATCTCTATGCCAGTTGTTTAGCCGGGTTTACCAAGCTTGAAAATTTAGATTTATTGGTGCCAGAAATAGGAATGGAAGCATTTAATGGGCTTGTGCTCTATGGAGGTGGCAAGGAAAAGCAAAGGAAAGCCGGGAAGTGGCTGCAAGGGTGGCTGGTATTGTGCATTAATGACTTTTTTTTTTTTTAAATAGTAAATTTTGATTGCTGAAAGGATGATTTTTAGGAATATGCAAGATGTAAGATGCTGGATATGCTATAGGCAAAACTGGTCAGAATTCAAGCATTTCATCAGGGGATTGATGTCATGACTTTAAACTCCTGACAAGATATTACATGTGAACTTTAAATTCGCACGTTTCCCTCTCTGACCTATATCGTAGCAGTTTGCTGTGGCCAGTTGGCCTGAATCAGGACAGCTCAAACACTGCTATTTTATACAGCACAACTTTGACTTTTCTCTCGTCACTGGGTAGCACGTGCTGCCTCCATCTTTGCTGCAGTGCACCCAGGGAATAACCAGAGCTCTTCTGCTGAGGAACCGGCCCCATGCAGGAGCCAAAAAGCTGCTTCCCCTTGTTCAGAGAGCAGGGAAGGGCCGGGGGACTCCACCGCTGGCACGGGCAATAGCCCTCCTCCCGCGCACCAAGGTGGGAGTGGGGAGCTAACCTCTGCCGTGGGCTTTTTTAGCAGAGAAGGGACACGGATCCAACGTGCACGAGGGCCAGGGGTTGTGTGCGAGCGCGATCCCAGCAACCGGTGCCTTTGTCAGGGCTCAGTTTGTTTTATCCCCCTTGGTAAACCTTCACCTGCAGAACTGCTCCGCAGCCCGGTGCAGGAGGCGTTTTCTCCTCCCCGGCTGTCGCCAGGCACGGCATCTCTCCTTTCCCAAAGATGCTGGGCTCAAGATGGCCCCCATAGCATATGCACGGTTGCTTGTGCTTGTGTTTCACTAGTGATGCTGTTGTTTACACTACATGCTAAAACAGGGCTTGCACTGGCTTCGCAGGAGCAGATGTGAAGCATAATCTTGGACGCTTTCCCAGCCCTTGCTCAGAGCGTCCAAGTGCTCAGTATTTCCTGCACGAAGCAAGTCTAGTCTGACACAATGCCAGCTGCACTAAATGTGCTCTCGGAGTGAATGCTCAGTGTCTGGGTGGCTGATAGCTCTCATACAAAACCAGCATTTTCAGTCGGTCCCATTTCTAGCTCATTTGCTTCCCGCGCAGCCGAACCTTAAGCATCGCAGTGCTGCATTTGCCGCCTCGGCAAATGTCGGTGTTGCTCCTGCGTGGAGTATCTCCGAGCGGGATCGTGATGTAGGAGACAGCGGTGGTGAAAACACGTCCATTGTGCCCGACGCCTTCCCCGTGCACCTGCTGCTGCTGCTGCCGCACGTACCGAAGCAGCTGCCGCTGCTTTCCCCGGGCCCGCGGTGGTCCGGCACGACCCCGCAGGTTGCCCCTGACTCTGGCTTTCCTGGGCAAGCTGTCCTCATGGAGGCACAAACTGTGGTCTAAAGGAAGGGGTTTTCTCCTGCCCCGGTCACCTGCTTTTGATTACGTCTTCAGATTTAGAGCTAACAAATACACGTGCATTTATGGTTTATGTAGATCAAGCAAAGCGGTGAACATTTAGTTCCTTCCTGCCAACTTTTTCACTTGCTGTAGTACATAGTCCACTTAAAAGCTACAATCTGGTTGCTTCATTTGCTTTCAAATTCGGTTCCCATTTGTTCCTCTAAGACATTTGGGTAAGTGGCAGCATCTGTCTTATGTTTGTGTTATTCACACTGAATTTCCAAATGGACATTTCAAATGGGTGCAAGATGCTACTCTGGCTTGAAAATCAGACTTCTCCAGGCTGTGCTTGACTTATTAGATGTTAAATAGGCTCAGTTTTGGTGTGGGGCTTAGATGGAAGACCTCCAGAGCAGCACTGGAGCCTCTGTAAGGAGCGCTCCTCCTGCCGAATCTCTGTCAGCACTGTTGCAGCCAGGGCCCAGACGCGATGGGAGTGCGGCAGGGTCACGCACCGATGGCAGCGCCGCTGGAAGGGCCGGGCCCGAACCCCGTATCTTTGTGCTCACCGAAAGGTCACCTGTCTGTCTCTGCAAAAAAATTATGGGCGTTTAACCCTGATGCCTTGGCCGGGTCCCAAACCCCAGGTTAATGGCATTCTGCTAGCCCAGGGGCCCTCTAGTGGCTTTTCCTGCTGGATGTGCTCAGCGTTTCTCCTCCTTGGGTGCCGCAATCTGGGGCGATGTCCCTTGCCACGGGTGGAACGGTGGCCAGCCACCCAGAGTGGGATGCTCGACACCCCCTGCATCCTACCCCGGTCCCTACCGAGCAGCAAAAGCCCGAGTGTGGTGTGAATAAGACTGAAACCACGGCAGGCTTCTCGGAAGCCCGCTCAGTCTGTTGCTGGTTTTGGGGGGTACAGCAGCCCCCTCCTGTCTGCCCGACAGCCCTCCCTACACCCCCCGTGCCAGCCCCTCTTTCCCAAAGGTTTTCCCTCTCTGTAGCTGATGTAGCTAAACTGCCCGTGTCCCTGCTTCATGCTTCATCCTGCAACAGCGTTTCTGACTGCAGCGTTATCTTTTCCTGGCAGGAGGTAGACGTGGTCCTCACCTGCACAGCAGCTGAGTGGGGCTTCTGCTCCGGGGTGCAGGAGGGAGCCCTGGCAGGGAGCAACGTGGGGATGGGGCAGGTCAGGAGCTGCGAGTCGGCGGCAGCTTTCCTTGTCTGCAAGGTGCTGTGGCAGCCGCAGCCTCCCCAGGTCCTTACGTGCCAGGTGAGCCGTCCGCCTTCTGCGCTTGCTCGTGACCGGGGTGCTGTGTTGGCTGCTTTGCTGGCTCCACAGGACTGGAAAGGGGTTTTGGGGACAGAGAGGAGGCTCTTTTCTATCTAGCTTTTCCCTGTCGCTTCTAATATGACTTTTCTTGTCCAAGCTTGCTGGTGGGAACCCATGTAAGCAAAGGCAACATCTCTGCTGTTTTACAATACAATAAACACCCGGGCTTCCCTGGGTAGGGTCTGTTCTTCACTTAATTATTTCTACCTTTTTTTGTGTTCCCCTGATTTCTTTTTTTTCATTCTTCAGATTTTCTCCATCAGCACTTTCTCCAGTTTCTAGTGCCCCCTTTTCAGTCTGTTTGCAAATAAATTTGCCACTGTCTATCCCCTTTTTCCTTAGACAATCAATTTTTTGAAGCTGTTGGAGAAATTGTTCAGATGTTCCCCCCAGCAAATAGAAGGTTTAAGCTGTTCCCTGATGGTTTTACTTCTTATCCCTTTCATTTACAGTGGGGGGGAAATACAGATAATTGCAGATCCTGTACATCTCAAACTGTTTGTGGTGATAGTTACAATTATCTAAAATAATTGGCAGAAAGATCTGTGGACTTAATGTGCTGGGCTAAATTAATACTTCAAATGCTAGCATTTTAACAGCCTGTGTTTGTGACATTGACTGTGCTGGATCTTCTAAAATGGGCTAAATTTGCCTTGCTGGACATAAGGAGGCATAAAAAGGTTTCTCATGTCATTTTAGATTGAGGTTCATCTGAACAGCTATCAGGACAGACAAGGCGGAATATCGTTTGCACCCATAGGAATCTACTTTCTTCTCAACGTAACTGTGCGGCCCTCATCCCTCAAAGACTTTAAATAGAGACAAAATTTTCATCTGCCAAACTGCGTGCGGGTTGTCCAGCCCGTGCTACGCAGAAAGTCAATGTTCATCAGTGTTTCTCATCCAGTTTGCAAGTAAAACCCTCTTCTGGACTCTTCTGTCTCCATGCGAGGCCACTGCTTCACATGCAAGATGGCAGAAGCTCATTTCTGCCAGTTTAAGGGGGAGGAAAACATCTCTAATTACTGGGTGCACATTCCCTTTCCCCAAAGGAGCAGAGCTGCCCAACTGATGAAGAGTGTCATCGTCCCCAACAAAAAACCTTGGCGGACCAGGATGGGAATCTTTAGAGATACTGAATTTGGGATCAGCTTCAAGCAGAGCTAAGTACTTGTGAAAATCTTACACTTTTAAGGGTGGGCTTGGCCATTCTCTAGATGAAGCCAGTCAAAGCCTCTAGGAAAGGGAGACAGAAAAAGGGCAGGGGGGTGCAGACAGAGCCGGTGCTTTGCCTACGTCCGTGCAGGCGGCTCTGAAAACAGAACCGCGGCTCCAGCTTTTGCCAAGAGACCTCACTCCCCCACCAGCCAGACTGTGGGGAGAAAGACATTGGGAGTGAAGGGCTGACAGAGACTGACAGAAGCTTAGCACCCTGCTGGATCCAGAATTTTAAAATCTGCGATGAAAGATAAAATTCTCTGCGCTGCGATGGCAGCAAAGTCCCTGGTGCAGCCCTTTGTCTGAAAGATGCCAGTGAAGACTGTGCCAAGGTGCTTTTCCCTGACCATCTGCCTTATGAGCCCACATGCCAGGGTTGATGCAATCCGAAGCCTGATAGCACGCAGGCCTGCTGGTTTATGAGAATCCATTTTGCAATTAAAACAAATATTTAGGATTTCTTCTAAATGAAGTGGCCAAGTCCTCGGAAGGAAAGTCTGGCGGATCTGAACAGGATAAAGAGGCTTCCCTCGCTTTCATGACAGACGCAAATGGTACTAAGATTCAAGGAGTACAGAGGTCATATACGTCATTTAGGGGAAAAAAAAAAAATCACACAGGACCTACATTAAAATAAAAGGGACTATAGAAACTCTAAAACACTCTTAAAAAAAAAAAAAACAAAAAAACAAACCACAAACACAAAAACCAACCAAACAAAAAACCAGAGAGAAAGAATACTGGCTGTGCTCCTGGGTAGGAGGCACATCCTCTCCCTTCTGCTCCGCTTAGATCTTATAGTGATAGGCAAGGCGTAAAAGATAGAGGTTATTCAGTTGTCAGGGATGCTGATTTTTGACTTCACGTTTCCTTTACAATGTGCCACAGGGCACCTACTCTGCACCTGGAGAAAAACTCCATCCTGGCTCAGATTGGGTCATTTTTGTACCTCCACCTGAGCGTTCGAGGGCAGTATCTCTTGCAAAGGGGCTTGATGTTTTCTGTGCTTCCTTCTAGTGCTTCCACCATGTTAAACAAATGCATATGCTTCCTGCAGTTCCTTGGCAGTCCTTCGAATATCTCCTACATGGTAATGATGAGGTCTGGCATGCCACTGTGCAATCCAACGGTCTCACACCCCAACAGAGCTCAGCTGCAGGTCATATGTTCCCCTCTGAACCATATTTTCTGATGGAAACCTTTTTGGCTGCAGCCTCATAACCAGCTTGAGTTAAGTCAACAAGACAGAGGAGAGGACTTGGCCAAGATGAAATGGCAAATTGGTAGTGGAGCTGGGACTGGAATGGGGTCTCTTGACTCAAGGGTGGGTCTTTATTGCGGTGGTTGATGAGCACTGTATGAATGCCAACCCATCCTATTAATGACATGCACACCTTTATCGGCTCATTTGTTTCTGATGAGCAGAGAGAAGGAAGAAAACTAACTCTCCTATGAATATTGCAGCGTTGCACATCACAGAGGTAATCCTTAGGCTCCCCTGTGGGAGCACCTCCGGGGTGTCGGACTTTCCCAGTCACGCATCCATCCTGTATCTGAGACATGTCAGCAGCGGTAAACCATATCTTTTGTTTCACCTTGATCCAGAGAGGAAGGACTGGCTTTAAGCAGTGAATGAATGCTCTTGAGACCCCATAACTTAATGCGATATGGTTTTGGCTACAGTTACCTAGTGTTATGTACTCATGCTACCTACTGATTAGGGGACACATGAATTGCTCTGTCTCTCCGTGCTACTCTCCCTTTTTAAGCTGTGCTGTAAAAAAGGAGTGTGGGACCTCCTTTTTTTCTGCTGGCAGGGTTCTGGCTATCATTCTCTGTGGATGGTTTCTAGACACACATTCCTTTGTTTAGGAAGACCCTGTATTATGTTGACAGAGCAGCATGTGGCACTGGAAAAGGAAATAGAAAAGGCTTTTGAACACAAACTGGACTGGCGTTAGAAGAATGCAGGGGTTTGCGGACAGCCCTGCTCCCTTTCAGGAAGAAAGATGATAAAATATTAGGGAGCAGTTGAAGTCAAAAATTCAGATCTGCATCTCTGCTTTCTGAAGAACGTGGGGCAGGAAGCCCCAGTGATTTATTCCACTTGTAGGGCAGATTTACCAAAGCGGGCTCTGTATTAACGTGATGAGGTTCCTCGGGTAGAGTCCACCGGGGCACTGTATGGATATTGCGGGTACCGAGAGCAAGGAAATGCTGGAAGCTCTTCACGTTCTTTGCCTTGCTCTTGCATCGTGTCACTTTGTGGTGCAGTAAGTCCCGCTCCCTAAGCCTCAGGTTCTCCTCTGGGAATATTAATGCTTATTGGTAAAGTGCTTTCAGGGCTTGTCCATGAATTTTTAAAACACAACAGAATTGCCAAAAAAATCTGTGGTTTGGTTCCAAGTCAATAATTTCCCACCCCCTAAGGACCATGTCCTCAATCAAAACACATCTGTTGCAGTCAGCGTAGCTCCATCAGTTTATAACACCTATGTCAGTAGTTTATCTAAGCTGTTCCACCGATCTCTGTCTCCCAACTCGTTTCCTAATGGATATTCCATGAAATATGCCTCTTGAATGGCCTGCACGTTCAGGGCTCTTTCCTGGGATTCCCAAGCATAGATTTAATTCCTTATCTTGCTGCAAACTCCCCGCAGGTCTGTGCACAAAGACAGCATTTACGCTTTTACTCAAGACTCGTATGCACCATTTCCATATTTACGGCTTAACTGTTGCTGCAACTCAGCTGAGGAGCACGAAAAAACCGTACAGGCACTCAGGCCGGTGTGATAACAGGGAGGTTTGATCGTGTGTCTGAGCCCCCAGTGAAAGCAGCACAAAGGGACATTTTACACCGTCTTAGAAGTCCTTTTAGAAGAATGCCATAGGGTAAGAGAGCCTTACAGTGTACGAGAATTAGGTTTAATCTGTCTGTGCCTCAGCTCTGCAGCTGTAAAATGGGGATAACTGGTATTTTTCATGTGGCTTTGCAGGCTCGGGTTATAAGGACTTTCAGGGTAGGCACCTAGCATCTCTCTCTCGACATAGGGAGCCCCGCAGGACCGTGCCCCAGCTCCACGTGGCGTACGCGGGCGTGATTGCAGCACGGGGAAGGGGCGCAGAATTTGGCCAACGCTGTGGGCTGCCCCACAGACCCCAGGTCTCGGTCTCTGCGCTTTGCCTCCCAGTCCTGATTTGTTTATCTCTTGGGGGCCTTTCTGTTTTCAATTCCATTGTTCCTCACCTGGGAATTTCAGGCTATTATTTAATTTCCTTCCAGATTTCAGCCCTTCCCCCTTGCCTCCCAGGTCTCCCGCTCCATCGCCAGCCCCGTCCCCTCAGAGAAGGCGTTTTACTTTTCTGCCCCTCTCTGTGAGTCAGTTTTCGTTGGCTCTCGCAGCATCTCCTCTTGTCAAGGCATTATCCGGTGGGGAGCCTGATTATTTAGATTCCTCCAGTTTCCCCTTTTAATATATCTCCTCTGTGTCCTGCAGCCTGACCCCTGCCAAAGGACCTGCCACGAGGGTTGTTTCTCCCAGTCTGAAGCCCTCCCCCAGCTTCCCTTTCATCTGTGTTTTCTAAGAGGTCTGTGCTTCAGGCAGCAAAGTCAGCGAAGGGTTTGGGGCCTCCGGGTCCACCGCCGGATCCCTCCCCCATCACCTGAGAAAAGGCAAAGGCAAAAACCACTTCCAGGGCCAGTCCTGGCGGGGGGTGGGGAATAGCTGAGCCCGGCGAGGGAAAGGAAACCATTTAATCCCCTTTTTTTAATTTGTGGCATGGTTCCTAGCAGACTGTAGGCGCTCTGGGCCGGATCCTGTGCCGTGCTCTGCAGCTTCCTTTTCGGGCAGCAGAGCTGGGAGAAGTGAGGAGGGGGTCCCTACAAACCAGACAGCAGATGCTGTTAACGCGGCGCTGGCCCAGCCTGGCTGTGAGCTGCCCACGCCGGAGGTCAGCACCCGGGAGTGCAGTCTGGGCTGGTCCTTGACGGGTCCAGTATGCCCAGTGTCTAGAGGGACCAGTCTGAAACCCCACATGGGGACCTCAGGGGGTCCCCTCACTGGAGTCAACGGGAGATGCTGGGTAATGCGATTTGATTCCCTACTCCATAGAAATATTATTTAGCACTTCTCAGCCACCAATCTCCAGGGGTTTTGCATAGCAAGGCACGGGTGGTGCTGGTGTAGTGCCAAGGTGGAAACGGAGGTAGGCTCTCCAGGATTGCTGCTGAGCACATGAACCTGGTGCTTTCATGTCTCTGCAAGCACAGCACCGCAGAGCGCGAATTCACTGCAGCAACGTTTGCGTTTCGAGGAGCTCAGGGAGGCTTCTTTAACGGAGGGCGCACATCTGGACACCTTTCCTATCTGAGGTGGTACAGCCGTTGTCTTGCTGAATTCACTGCGTTGCCTCCTGCTTTCGCATGCCACTCAGAGCCCCCGCAGGGAGGGCTGACACCAGCTGCAATTGTCGAGATACTCGGAGCAAATCCCCCTGTGATCTCTGTGATGGAGAGCATATGCACAGCCCAGGATCTGAAGGAAATCACCTCCCATATGAAGAACATAAACATGTTGTCCTAGCTCTCTGCCAGGGTGTTATTTGTAAAATTGCTAGAGAAAGAGGAGACCCTTGGAGGTCTCCAGGCTCTAGACCCAAAATAAATAAAATATTGCTAGAGTTTATGTAGCAAAGATAACGTTGAACACAGAAAAACAAGAGGGAATGATGGAAAGATATATCTACTGGAAGCTATTGGGGGTTTCTACCCAGAGAGCAGGGCACCGTCTAAATGTTTTGATTGTTTTGATGGGTGGTTCTCTGTTTGTGGCTCGGGTAAGGTGTAAGCCACAGGTAATCCACTGGTGTTAGTGCTTGTACTGAAACCCGGCCCTACCAGAGTCCAAGCTGGAAAGTGGATGGCGGGAAAGAGGGTGTTTCCCGCATAGCATTGCTTGTTATTCTTGAGATGGACACGTATTCTCAAGTAAGTGTTCTGAAATATGCCTCCCAACTGGTGCAAAATAGCAGCTGATGGCATCAGATCCTTCTTCAGCTCGTACCTCTGGCACCTCTCTTTCCTGCATCATGCAAGAGGTGGATGATTTGATCTTAGGAAATTATCTTGTGGTCAGCGATGCTATAGGAGCCAGAGCAGATGGGAAAATCTCTCCTTTAATGTCTGGGTATCACTCTCTGATCAGAGCCAACTGCAGTAACCTTGCGTGGGGACAGAGGTACCGTTCAGCACGCGTGGCCCACCAAGACCCGCGGCTTGATGTCGGTGCTAACTACTATTAACAACGCTGACTTGGTTTAGTTTTTCTTAATCCAGCCTTCCAACAACACACAGCAAAACCCTACTGTTGCAGAGAGCTACGTCCTTTGGAATCAGCCAGCGCTGATCTAGTAATTGCCATGACTTGTCATTCCCCGTCCCATCTATCACGCAGCGCAACATGACACCTCAGCCAGGGAAATCCAAAAAGAAGCAGTTTCCTGTCGGCTTCAATTTACCAATAAAGAGCGAGAAAGGCTTTGAAAACAGGGCTTTAAATGACTGTATTCTCGATGAAAACCTCTTTTATAAAATGTAATGGGACGTTTCTCTTGGAGGAGCGCTGGGCCAAAAACGTAGTTAAAATTATTTCCCCTCTTTCTCTACCATCATCCACCCTTCCCCTCCTGGGCCAACAGTACCATCAGATTTTTGGCTGTACTGAGCATCAAGGGAGAGTCCTGCATTGCTCCTCGCCTTGGGATGCGGCCCAGCATTCATCTAAGTCCAAGCATCCGAGCAGCCCCGCTGACGCTCCCCCCTGCCCTTGATGACATGCAAAGGAACAGTTATTAGCGTTGAGCAACAGCTCTTCGTGGATATTTTCAAGGGGCAGGGCTAGGAGCAGCAAAATAAAATGCTCATCCGTAGCTAGGACTGTTACAGCTAAAATCTTATAAATCCTTCCAAGTCCTGTGTGCCCGGGTAGAGTTGCTGAAGTTAGTGCCGCTCGGCTGCAGCGAAGGTTTGGGCCAATAACGAGTTTGTTGCAGCTATCTAAGTTCCATGCCTCTGTTAAAATGCGCCTATATTATCCCCGATACGTTACGTTTTTAAATGTTTGGTTCCAGGAGTACAACAGTGCCGTCGTATGGTTCCAAGTAAGCCTCATGCTTCTCCAGGCCAAAGACCGCAGGCAACCAATATTACAGGAAGAAGAGATTTGACATCTGCATTTGACAACTGCATTTTGCAGTTTTGATCCAGATGTCAAATCTCTTCTTCAGTTAAGTTACCTTCAGGTTTAAAAACTCCCCTAACATTAACCTCACCCTTGACAGTTACCGTCTTGCCTCTCTCCTACCTGTCTGAACAGTGCAGTGAATATAACTCTCTGGATGATTGTCTCAGCTCCCCCCCACCCCGTTTATTTTTTTGTTTTTTAACCTCCATAGAGAGCTCAGCCTGGGAATCCTTATCACAAGGCACACAGCAGCCCTGGCCCATCTAGCATCATCTCTCTCTCGTGCTGGGAAGATCTCAGTCCTTGCCTCCTGCTTTGCTAGAAGTGCCTGTCTCATCATCTGCCAGGAAAATGACTCCTGCCTCCAAAAGCAGCTTTGCTGAAGGCATGAGCAAAGCCCTCTGCAACAGCAGTTGAGACTCTGCCCTTAAGGCTGCAGGGTGCTCCCAGGTACTAACTTGTCCTACCTCTGGCCGCTCTCTGTGCTCCGGAGTGCATTGGGGAAAAAAAAGTCCTACCAGTGTGTTAGGAGAAGGGAAAAAAAATCATTTCTCTCTGGTGTTCTGCAGTGTGCAAGGTGTCTAACTTTAGATTTGCATTGCGAAATCTGCAGAGTTGTCTGCATCCTTTTTAATCTTATGTTTATCTGGTATCCAGTGAAGTGGGGGAGAGCCTGCAAGCAGGCTGATTCAGCAAGGGGAAGGGCAGGAGTGAATGAGGAGATAGGTTGAAGCCTCCACTGGTGTAAAAGGAACAAGGCATCCTTGGTTTGGGGAGATTTCTCTCATGTTGAGAATCTGGCCTGGTGAACAGCACAGCAGTGATTATTTTCTAACACGCAGAGCACATATTAACTCAGAGTTCAAAATTCTTTATTTTCCTTGGCATAGTGAGAAACGAGACGTAACATGGCAATCATACATAATACATGAAACAAGCAAAAAGACATAAAGCAAACAAAAATGAGATCAAATGCACGGGATACACAGCGGTTACAGGGCAACCCACCACTTGTGTACTGCTGCTAACAGCAAGAACAGCTTCTCTCCTCCTGCACCTTTCAACACAGGATCCCCAAGTATGTTATAGAAAACAAAACTAAATCAATTAGCCTCCCAGCACCCATTTGAAGGAAGGAAAGGGGGAAATGTTTGCTCACCTCCGCAAGGAGAAAAGCCACCATCCCTAGGGGCAACCACGCACAGCATGGCTGAAGGGGTGTTTAAGCCGAAGACTCTGTCCATGCTGCCTGATTCAGACTCCTACAGTAGCTGTGAGGCACCCAGTTTGCTGCTCTAATCAATAAAGAGAGGAAAACTGCTCCAGAAGTTGGTTTTAAGCCAGACTTTACTTTGGGCCTTTGGCAGAACTGTTTTCTCTCTATGGGCGGTGGTGTCCATACTTAGGGATTGTAGGGCTCTGCCACGGATGCGGGCAGGGAACTACGCTCAGGGAAATACGCTCTTCCTTAGCGCATGGTCCTTCTTGAAATTTTCTGAGCTGGCCTGAGGACAGTCAGCTTGATGGCGCTTGGGTGAGGATCTCTTTTCCCCCATCTCTGTGTTTGGGTTGGTGCCTCCCCTTGTCTTGGGTCAGTTTACCAAGAAGCGATGAGTGGCGGAGACCTGGTCAGCTCTGTGTGACCATCAGTTACATGGGCTCTGGTAGTCTTCTGAGCATCCCCAGAGAGAAACGTGGGTCTTCCTTAAACAATCCAGGTAACAGAATATCCCAAACCAAAAGACATTAGAGCTCCGTTGACTTTAATGAACTGAGTCTCTAACGAATACTCTTGTCGCTCTTGGATTGTACGTAAGCTGCGAGAGACGTGTGTGTTGGAAAAAAAATTGGGACTATAATCTTGAAAGGGTGTTTAGCAAAACGAGGGAAGTCAAAGTATTGCTTGAGCCTTCTTTGTTTAATCACTACGTTGTGATTTTTCCCCAGCAGCATGTAACACATTTACCATCCCCCTACACACGCATGCACACGCACTCCGCACCAGGGCAACTGCTCTGAATTTTATTGGAAAAATATAAAATGGCTTTGCATTCTTACCTTTATTTCAAGACCTCCTACAAGAAACAGGAAGGGTAAACATGAAAGATCTGTTTCCTTTAAATTGTGAGTGTGGGGGAGTTTTCCTGTAGTGAAAGGACTGTTTTGAGAAGCCCTAAATGCTTTTGAATTGAATACATAGAAGTAATGTACACACGGTTTGAATTTACAGTTCTGGGTCTCCTATCCCCCTCCATATGAATCCTATAAGTCAGACGTGTTGCTACAGTGATTCCCACCGGGAAAGTCTGGACCTAGACTAGGAACAGCTGTAGATCTACAATCAACCAAAGTCGGCTTCTGAAACAGATATGAATTATTGCTTCAGTCAGATAAATATGGCTTTGCCTTTCTCCCACAGGCAACCACATATGGCACTTGGAAAGAATTAAAACCTTTACCCTTGGCCAGGTCTGGTTAAATAATGGCTCTTTCTTATACTTTCCCTCTCTCTCCATTTCCTCTCATTCATTCTTCTTTCAATTTTCCTTTCATGATCTTTTTGGCACCAGTATCTGAAATGTCACCTCCTCAAAGTGACCCTGAATTTTACAGTGTCACCTACAGGGCTGCGGGAGCACGGGCAGGCAGACGTATGGGAAAAAATGGAGCTGCTATTCAGTGGGGATGGAGCTCTGAAAAGAGAAACAAAACCACCTTTCTGCCTCTCAGCGTAGCCACGTTGAGTCCAGAAAAGCCTCCGAGGCTGCAGCTACGCTATCAGCCGGATGCAGGCCTGCCCCGGAGCCCAAATTTGCCCACCAACGTGCGGGAGGATGCTCCGATGCCCTTCTCGGGGGGCAGAGGTTATGTCCTCTCCTATGACAGCAGCGCCGATGTAGATACATAGGCTTTTTAGCATCTCTGCGTTACAGCTTGTGTTAAACTGCTTTAACAGTGAGGACCAGCGGTCTGAGGCTGAAGCATCGTGGGAAGATGCAGGATGTGAGGGTTCGGCTGCTGGCTCTGCTGTGAGCAGCATTGCTCCGAGCCAGGGCTGTGCACAGCTGGGCCCTGAGCCATCCCTGCTCTCCCGGCCTCTTCCCTCCCTTCCCAAGTCCCTGTGCTGCTGGTGTATGTGTGTCAGGATCTGTCCCTCCAAATCCAGGGCGTGCAGGTGCAGAATGGCATCCCCTAGAGGAGGATTCAACCTCATAGCTAAGAAATGCCCTTACTTGCATCTCCTGGGGTCCCTGATGTCCCCTCCTCTCCCTCTGCCCCTCTTTCCTACCCTTAGTCGTTCATTCATTCACCCTCACGAGCTTGAGGAGGCTGCCCTCCAGCCAAGCCCTCCGCTAGGTTTAACCCAGTGCTCTTCCTAAAGCTACTTCATGGGCTTTAAAAATCTGGAATTAAGAAACCTGTAACTTGCTGCTTTATCTCATTATCTCCTGTTTTGCATTTTAATGTGCCTGCTCTAAAAAAGACCTCATTGATATTCTGGTTCGGCATGTGTTTGTTTGTGTCTCTTGGGAAAATTGGCTACAGATATTACTAAGTCAAAAACACACACAGGAGAGTTTGCTGCATATTTTCGTTTCCTTTTTTTCCTTCTTTGAAAGAAGATGTTATTTCCTTCGCATTCTTGAGTGGCAAGTGAATTGAAATGGCAGAATTTTGAGACAGCTCGGGATGTAGGCTATAATCTACTGATCCTGGAGATGAGTCTCCAGCTCCGTGGCCGTAGCTCCCGGATTCCTCCTCCCTCTCTGCAAAAGGACCCCAGGACCCTGCTCTGAAACGCAGGTCACTGTGCCTGGCATCCTCCTACCGCTTCCTATTCATGCGGTGCCTCTTCCTCACGTCCTGAAAGTCACAGTGCAAGCAGGGACAATCCAGATGCTCAAAAGCAGCCCTTGGGAACCAAAGGACAGTGTTGAACCCAAGGTGACCCCAAAGGCCGGTGTTTCTTGCTATGCAGCCAGCCCGGGAGGGTGGCACTGGGCAGGAGCATGCCCATCGGAGCCTGTGGGCTCCTAAACGTGAAGCGTGCCAACCCCCCGGCGCGCAGCAGCCTTGTGCGGACGGATTGGCCCCGGTTCGTCCGTGGCAGCCTGCGAAGCGGCTGCGTGGGCAGAGGGCAGGCGTCTTGCGCAGCAGCATCGCCCTGACTCCGACAGCAGCTCCTCAGCAGCTGCGCCGAGCTCAGCGCGGTTGCTTCTGGAAAGGTACGGGTGACTTAATTTGGATGGCTTTCTTTCCACTAGTCACTGCTCCAGCAAGATGTTGCCAGAGCTTTTTTCCTCTCCCTTTTGAGGTGCAAAATTAGCTTTCTGCCCTTGTGCAACTGTTAAAGATCCCTCTGGTGCTCCTCTCAAATGGTCAGTTACCTGTTACGGTCCTGACGTGTTTCTACCGCGTAACTCTCTGCTGCTTCCTGCTATAATCCTACGGTTAGGAGGTCTTAGGATGGGAGGAATAACCCTCTGGAGGTAGTGGTGCCTCTCCACTGACTAGACAGGGAGTTTAAATAGCTACTTCAGACTAGGCATTGAATTTTTTAGGTGAATAAAAATTAGATGAGGTGAATCCCAGCTTGGCTGCTTGGGAAATCAGTGTCAAGCAAACCTTCAAACAGATTTTTTTTAAAAATGCAGTTGTTTTCAATGTGTTCTCAAGAATCATCAATGTTAAAATATGTACTGTCAGCCTGGGGCTCAGCGTACAAGGACTTCTTGATTGTATTTCCCTGGGTTGTGCGCTGCATTTTGTACAGGTGCCATCTTTGTGGTGGGAGGGGAGGATATACCTTAATAAACGAGGAGGCTCTGAGTAAGTGTGAATCGGCCTCAGAACTATGGCAGCTTTAGGGTTTACCTGGGCAAGGAATATTTAGTAAGCGCTGTCATCACATGGAGGCCTTTGGCTGGATAACCCAGTGGAGGCGTCTTCCCACCCAAAAGATGTTTGCATCTTCATTTACTTATCTTCCTTGTGCGTTGCACGGCGATGCTCTGGCGTAAGCAATGAATGCTATTCCCATTATGGGAGACCCCAGGTCCATCCCACTGACCGCAGCGAGGCGCCGCGTGTCTCTTGCAAGCTCTTGCCACTTCTACTGCTCTTTTTGTAGCTTTGAGTGATGCCGCAAACTCTTCTGGCGGTGTCCCCATCTCCCCAGAGTTTGCTGTATGTCAGCAGCAAATAACGGTACTTCTGAAGAGTTTATCTCTCAGTTTCTACAGTGCTTTGCCTTCTATGAATTGGAGCAGTGAGCAGCTCGGTATTGCTAATGGCAAAGACTGCAGTGAAGCGTTTTTCATCTTCATTGCTCTTCAGGGGCCCGGTGTAGCAGACTAAGCAGGGACTTTTCATACGGAGTTTGAACTCGGGGGCTGGATGGTGTGTACACGCTCCGTAGCACAGCGCATTCAGATCTGCATGGCAGATAAAAGCGCCTTCACCTGCATGTACAGCGCTTGCGGCTCTGCAGCCACCGCCCCAAACCTCTCCTGCGAGATGACAGTATTGAACAGGAGCATGTCCCGGCGGTCAGGGTCTGTGCATTTATCGCAGATCTCTGTGCCAGCCGGCATCCCCTCTGACCTTGTGCTGTGTCACTGAGGCCTGAAGTTGTTTCAGAGGTGGGTGGTTCATTTTGCTGTCCTGCTTTCTGGACTCCCAAAGCTGAGGCACGAACGAGACCTGCTTTTAGAAATATGCTCATCGTTTCCTCAAAATTAGGCTCCTTTATGGCATCTCAGCTATTGGAACACAGAGCTCCCTCTCCCCACGGCGATAACTTTCCCTGTATCGCCAACATACCGACGTGTCTGCGTGGGGCGGTGGGACGCGGACCTGCTGGAGGCAGGCAGGGAGCACCTGTAAGTCTCGGCAGTGTCTCGCTGGCCCACAGCCCGCACCCGGGTGCACGTTTTGGGCCGGTCTCTGGCAGCAGCCGCTGCAACCCATCTCAGCATGCCCTTCCCAGAAACACACATCTATGTGAGGCACCATTGTACCCTAACGTTTCGCTGCTAGTATTCCTACCTCTTAGGTGTGCTTTTATTTAGCCTTGTAGGTGATTTTTTTTTTTTTTTAATGATCTTTTTATTTTCTTTAAGTTTTCGGATATTTCCAGTGGGACTATTGAAGCCAGTGCCTTTCTTTTTCACCTTGCGCCGCTGACCACCCCGACACAGTGGCCCCTATCAAAGCTGCAGCGAGCAGGAGCAGCTTTGCAAGGGAAGAAATGGCACTGTTGCCAGATGCTCCAGCGAGCAAACAGTTTCGGAGCCCTGTGATTTCCCCCTGCTGTATAGCAGAGGCTGCTGCTGTACAGAGGGCTCCCGACAGCACCGCAGCTATGCACTTAACTGACTTTAAAAGGGACCGAGGTGAAGTAACCCTTCTTTCTTTATTTTTTTTAAATACCCTGTGGTGCTGAACTGAAATTGCAGCCAGCTTCTATTTTCAGAGGCCTCGGTAAGAGAATGTTTTTATCTGGAGATACAATGACTGTCGCCCTGTAGCCTGCAGTTCCCATGCTGGTGCTGCCAGGACCCATGAATGCGTGCTTTATGAGCGGCTCTCGCAGGTGTTCGGGGGGCATGTAATCACTAATGAATAGTAGGGAGACATAGAAACTCGAGGCAGGCTCTGGCACAGGGAGCTAGGCCAGGCTTTTTTCATTCTGTGAGAAAGAGGGGGGAAAAAAAAAAAAAAGTACAGTGCCTTTCCTCCACTCCCTTTGCATACTTGACTGCGGAGAGCTCTCCCAGCCTCTACGGGCTAGCTAGTTACCGGCTCCGTTCCTACCGACACAGATGTAAATCTGGCCATAGAATTCAATGTGCTTTATTTTTTTTTTTTTTTTAACCTCCCTCAGGGAGCTACTGCCTGTAGAAATCCTGAGCCGCTGGAGCGGGCAATGCTTCCATCAGCATGGAGTTTGCAGGAGCTGGTCTTTAGGGTTTGGCTCGGGATTTTGTGCTTTATGCTCCTCGCTGTCTTTGTGCCAGGGCTCATGCATGAAACAAGTCAGGAACAGCGACTGCAGGACGAATGCAGTCCTCGGTATAATTTGGAGTGTGTGTGTTATGGATGGGGCCTATTATGATAATGATGATTAATTTGCCATTAAGCCTGTCTGATACTTCCCCTTCTACAACCCTGTGACGACCATAAAAGCTTGCATGGTAGTGTGTAGGCACAAAGGAAGGTGGATTGAGTTGCATGGGCCGTTTGAATTTTGGCATGCTGGGATTTCAAATGCTTGACTTTGCAGCCAAATAATGCACTCTTAACAAAGTTCTGTGTCATGGGGGGGGGGATAAAACCAACCCCAAGCAGGGCATGTGTTAAAAGAGGAAAATCTCTGTCTGTAATTTTCTGAAGCTTCCACTTTTAGCTGTTCTAACACAACAGCTCAGCAAAAGAGGGGAAGTCAGCGCCGTTTATTTGCTGACCCTCAGAGCAGGAGTCTTTGGATCAAGCGATTCAAGCTCTCGTGACTTCTAGGACAGCGCAGAGGTGTCGGACACCCCGCAGTCACGTACCGTGTTTGCTCAGGGCTTGAGCCCCGACTGCCGATCTCTTGCGCCGCTGATCAGCCGCCTCTCACTCGGGCTTTGGTCCGGGAGGGAGCAATGGCTCTCTGAGCCGGGAAATGTGCCGACACAGTTGACTTTGAGTCTTTTGGCTTGGAGAGCCTGAGCTCCAACTCGGCTATGGCTACTGCAGGTGGGGTGGACATGGCCGCTGGCTCCCTGTGGCAGAGCTGCTGGGTCTCGGCGTGCCTGCAAAATTCAGGTGCAGAACCTGAATGTGAAGCCAACTACCTGCCAAAGTGGTAGGATTTCCCCTGGGAAAACTCCCAGTGATTTCTCTTTATTATTATTGTTATTACTTAAATGTTCTCTGGAAGAGTATAGCCCCCAAGTTATGATTACTTTTATCAGTCGGTGTCAGGTTAACAGTTATCTATAAAGCAATATATCCTTAAGCTTAAAAGGAAGACGCTATTTTGGAAAAATGTTAATATTCAGGGTGTGCAGCCTAAGCCAGTGTTTTTATTTGTGCTCATATTTTTCATTGCCTTTCTTTTACACCTCAAGGACACATTTATGATCTCCTCATGGTATTTCACTTCTGAGGTGATGGCGATGCCTTGAGAAAAAACAGATCTTGCATTAATTTGGCCCCCAAAGCCATTAAAGTGCTTCTGGAACAGGGAAATGTGAGTACAGTTCTTGGATACTTGGCTGTATTTATCAGGAATTTGCCATTTTGTGCTTTATATCTCCAGTGCCAATATACGCAAAGGCCTAGTATCGGGGTAGCGCATGTTTTCTTTAGAAATAAAGGGAGAGTCAAGCACTCCCTACCCTCCTGGAAGTAGCATCCCGGCAGGATTTGTCCATTACATAAAAATCTAGGATACCGTCTGAACATGCCAGAGAAAATAAAACCTTCATTGTTTCGTACATATTTGCAAGTAGGGTTTCTACCCTCCAGAGGAGGAAGCAGAAATGCCGAGGTGATCTGCGACTAAATGAGGATAATTACTGATGAAGAACGATAACACTCTGTGCTTGCAGGATATGTTTCACACTAGGCTCTTCTAGTACTGGTCTGGTGGTGTTTTGTCTCCTCTATGGCTGAGGGAAATGGGCAGGGAGGATGCTCAAGATCATCTGTAGAGTTTGTGGCATAGTAGGAAAGAAAATCATCCACTCCCAAGTGCCAGAACATGCTTTAACCAACAGAAAACACAGCTTTTTTGGTTCAAAGGCGGCTCTCCGGCTGGTTTTGCCGCGCTCTTCCAGCACTTTGCGAGCAGTGATGCAGCACCTGTAAAACAGGAATTACCCCTGATTTACATGAGGGGAAAATGAATCACGCGGGGAGGAGGTTACCACACCTAACTGCAGCTCTCCAGAAGTCAGGTGTCGGTTTGAGGCAATAGTCTGGGCTCAGCTCAGGACAGAGCCTTGCGGGAGGCGAGTTATCCCAGCCAAGATCCTGGTGGATTTCATCACCCTCCAGAAATGTCCATCTCCGCTGAGGCCTGTGTTTGGAGGGAGGGTGTGGACGGCGGTGCTGGAAGAGGAGGCTGAGGCTCCATTTGGGGGTGCCTCTGGAGCACGATGAGCTCCGGTGCTCACACACAAGACGTGGTTATACCTAGGGTGGCTTGACCAGGGCCAGACGTGGGAATTGTAGGAGGCACATAAGGCTCTAAACTCAGGGTACTGGAGTCACAGTGAGGACGCAGCTACTAGAGCCCTCTCTCTTGACATGGAAGCAGTATTACTCTGTAGTTTGTCACAATCTGGGCTTTTCAGTATCTCATTTCTGGGGAAAAAAATAAAAGCCCAACAAGCAAAGACAGCCAACCTTTGGTTCAGAGAACACATTTCCCTAACCTGAATGAACGGTGGCACCAAGCCTTTGCTAAAACTTGAATTTATTACTTTGCATTTGTTTTCCAGAAATCCTGTGTTTACCTGAAAAAGGTGACTGTGTATCCCCCCCACACACGCACCTTTTTATCTTTGGCAGGGTGAACAACGCCAGTTACTTCTAGCTTTCCCTGTACGTACTTTTCCCAGGATGCGAGCACCCTTTCTGAGCTCCTTTGGAGAGTCTCCACCTTTCTGCAAGCTCAGCGCCTTAAGCTGGATCCAGGGCTGTAGCTGAGTCCTCACCAGTTAGGAGGAGGGCAGAAATACTCCTCCGTGTACCCGGCAGGCTCTGCCCCACCAGGCTTGCCCACCCCAGCATTGTGTTATTGACTCGTGTTCAACTTGTTATCCACTCGGCCTGCTGGGTCCTTTTCTGCAGAGCTCCTAATCAGCCTGGGGTTTGTTTGTGCTTTTGAATATTCCTGCCTATGCCCAATATCTTGTACTTCTATACCAACTGGATTTCGTCCAGTTATTTCAGATGATTTCTCAATTTATCCAGATCATTTTGAAGGCTAATGCTGCCCTTAACATACTGGCAGTCTCCCCCAGCTCTGTGCTGTCCGCAAATTTAATAAACATGCTCTCTGTCAAGGTCATTACGGAAAATGCTGAACAGAAAAAGGAGCACGACAACCGCTTAAGTTTGACACCCACCACGCAAAAATTTCCCCACATCACGCTGGTTTTAGCATCAGGGGAATGTAACTTCTGCCTGCAAAATCACCATCTAGCAGCTCCCCCAAATACTTCCAGTTCTGCTTTGTTGTCAGATCTGTGTTTCACCTTAAAAAAAAGACCTCCCCCATATGACTGAAGTATTTTGAGATTTTTAAATAGCACCTTTCCACTTACAAATAATGGGACTGCATATGCGCTTAAGATGACATTTTCATTCATAAAGATTTCAGGATCCACCACGACTCTCACTAGCATATTTTACTACCTCTAGAGTGGGGAATGGCAGCCATTTTAATGATGCACAATTTAAATCTGCACATGATTCACTTAAGTCGTGGGTTTATAATTCGGTGGAGTTACAAAGTTCTTGTTCTGTAATCAGTTGCTTCCTAACTTCAAGTCATCTCAAATTATAAATTGCTTCTCTAACCAATGCAAAATACGGCAGCATAATATCATGATTGATGCTATAGAGAAAACTCTGGTACAGTTTGCATGCTATCAAATATAATCCTGGTGCAGGTGGGTGACTGAAGCATGGGGTAAATGCAGTTGATTAGATATTTTGTCTCATTCAGGATCCTTTTCTGCGAGCACTATATGACTAAATGCATATTGCATGAGGGGCCTGTTCCAAAGTCCATTGAAATGAACTGAAAGACTCCGTTTCCCTCGGCGTGTTTTGGATCAGGGCAAAAACACTGCCAGGCAGACAACAGAGATGTTGCGTTTCGGCTTGCGTGAGACTGTCTCTTCTAATGACAAAAACAAATGTTTTGTCCATGATGTATGGAGCTATTAATGCCAGTAATTCCTCTGAGAGCCCGATGATTTGCAAATATTGAATATATTGCCATTTTGCAGGGGAGCGGTAGAAACTGAAGTATGGAAAATTAAACAAGATGGCCAGGTCCTTAGAGAGGAGCTAGAGCCTTGACCTCTGCTATAGCCTAAACACGCAGGGATGCTCATCCTAGAAGCATCGTGGGGGGAATACGGCTGCGATCGTGCTCCTCGCTTCTAGCATCATTCCTGCTAGGGAAATGGATGTTCTTTTCTTCACACATCTAGTGCGTGAGTCCAGCCAGGTCGCTGTTAGTCCCGCAAAGGCCGTGGTAGGGAAGACCTTCAGGCCACACCAAACGGCAGTATGCTTCAGGAAGAGAGCAGGAAAAATTACGTGCTGGCATTTTCCGGGTCTCTTCAGTAGCCAACGTGCCATGGCAGGGACGGTCCCAGCCCGCGGCTGGCCCCCAGCAGAAGTCTCATCCCCTGCTCATGTCCCAGCAGGGCTGCATCCTCAGCTGGCCCGAGAGTGGGGCTGGGACCCAGGAATCCTTCCTGGAGCCCAGAAAGGAGGTGTGACGGCAGGGAACTGCAAAGCTGAGATTATTTTTCTTTGTGTTTTCCAGCTACGTCTGGGGGTTTTTCTGTTTTCCTTAGAAAAATTGCTTTACCTGGCTTGTATTTATTTGCTGCCAGTGATGGGGAAGGCAGTGCCGCCTGAACCAGGCTGCATGCTGCTGCCGCTCCTGCTCTGCAGAGGCTAAACCGAGGCAGAAAAGGCATGGGCAGCCAGGAGGGAAGGAGAATTAGTCGAGTTTTGCGGGGATCTCAAGCCCACAGATGAGACAGACACAGGGGCACTGTTGCCAAGCTGAGAAGAGAGTCCTTACCCTCAGGACCATCTCGTTTTGCTTTAGTACCCCCAGGACGGAGGGAGGGGTCCGCTGCTGGGACCCGGGGGCCGGGGAGAGATGCAAAGCGTTAGTCTGCGACCCAGCCAGCCATCCCTGCCACCTGTGACAAACTGGATTTAGATGGGCTCCTGCCTCTGCTGAATTTTCATATTTATACATGCAATGTTTCTCCTTCTCATGCCCCTTCTTTTTCCTCCTCTCGCCTTATATAGTCACGCGAGGCATGGCTTCAAGGAGCAGGGCAGCGTGCCAGAGCCTCCGACCTCCCCTGCCAACGCCGACTGCTCTCAAGAGCTGAAAATTCAGTCAGAGCTGCGGCTCTAATGTAACTATTTGCTGCATCATGAGACGCTGTTTGTGTAAACGCCCAGGCAAATAAATAAATGAAGCGGTGGACACCTAGAGCATAATGCCAATCTGTAGCTGGAGGTGCAGCCACCCCCTTGCAGCCCTCACCGGTGAGCAATAAATGAAACTTTGTTCCCCCCCCCGAACGACGTGTGGGTTTTTTTTCCCATTCGCTGGTCTCTAGCGGTGCTCGAGACCTCCAAGAGGTCTGGGCGCAGATTGCAGTGACTTCCAACCTCAGCTCCAGCTCTTTGTGCCAGTAAGGCATTATCTGCGGCTTTTCTTCTTTTTCTCCTCCTGCTTTCTTTAAAAAGCCATAAAACAGCAAGTACTATTCAGTGATTAAGATTATTTGGGTTCACTTCAGTCCTGGCATGGTGCTAACAAAAAAAAACCAACGTTAAAGGGTTTGTTCTCTCATTTGCAGAAGAAACCGTCTCACTATGGGAATGAACAATTAACAACATTTAAATGAGCTGAACTTGGTCCTTTTCTTCCATTGTCTTTGTGCCTTTTGAATCATCTGGAATTGGATTTTCTCTGCTGTATATTTTCCGGTGCGCTAAAATGTTTTACATAAATTGTAGACCAATCCTGAGATGTAACCCCCTCATCCCCATGGTCCACAACGCCTCGAAAAATTATGAAATGTTGTGGTTAATCACCCGGATCTGTTGTATGATTACAATCTTTGCTGATCGCGATTTTTTTCCCTGCCATTTTTTTTTTTCCCCCCCCTAAAGGAAATACAGTACAAAGATGGGGAAAGCATTCTCTCCGATTCCGTATCTGCAGGCATTTCTGGCTTCATTAATTAAAAATGATAGCAAGGAAGGCAAGCAAAAGGTTTTGATCTTTGCATCAAAAAAACTAGTATGCAGCCTCTGCTAAAACCTTTTAGCGACTGATTTAAGCGCTCCTTTCACACGCTCCAACCTCAGTGGGATGTTTGTACCTTAAAATATTGCCTCCCTTCCCCGGGAGCATGGTGGGACATCACGCATTTGATCAGATACGTGGTAAAACGGTAGTGAAAATACCTCACGGGCTTTTTGTCTGCCTCATAGGTGCTGCCTCAGGTGTTCCCACTGGTTTATTTTACCTGGAGCGCAAAGCGAGGAGCGGTCCTTTAGTGCCTAAGCAGTTGCAGGGGACTGCAGAGCGGTGTTTTGGCCGGGCGAGCGCGGGTTTGTCTCTCGCTTGCAGCACGCAGCGGGAAAGGCGATTCAGTGGCATCGTGCTTGGCTGGGGGGAACGAGACGGGGAGAGGATTTAAACACGGTTTTCTGCAAACTATTAACCTACATATGGGGCTGGGAAGCAGGGGAAAAGCGCAGCCGGCGCTCGGCGTGGTGTGGCTTTAAGAATCGAGACTGAAACACCTTAAATGAACTTTGCAGCAGACAGCTGAAAAAAGCGCCCTGGCCCCGCTGCCGCCCGCTTCTTCATGATGTCATTTTTCAGGTGTCAGTTTGCCGGAGCAAGATTGGAACAGGCCTTGTTGCTAGGACATGAATGGAAAAGTGGCTGCCGATTGGCTGGTGGGGATTTCCTGGCCAGCCAATCGGCAGGGAGCAGTCGGCATAGAAATGAGAAGCAGAAAAGCTGCTGGCTGGGACAATTAATGTGTTTGCAGTGTCAGAGCAAATTGTGGCGCAAAGTACTGAGCGGGTACCATTAAACCAAAAATCTTCCCCTGTGTAGGCTGGTGATGCTGCCCTAATGGACCAGCCTTGGGTCTGAGGCAATTAGCAGCCATGCTGCCTTCTGTTTGAGTTGGCAGCTCGGAGCAGCTAGCGCAGAAAGGGGACGTTCTTCGCTTGCCCGGCGCAGAAGATTATATAACACTTTTATTACCTTTAGCCTGCAGAAATAGAATAGGTAGAATTCATTTCCTCTAATTTTTGTAATTGTTGTCGTTTAAGTCCATCACGCGAAGAGAAGAAAGTACCAGTGTGCTGCAGCGACTCCGTGTAGGAGGAAGGAGAGAGGGGAAAGCGGCCGGTGGGAAAGGTTGGTTTCCTACCCTGCGTGGTCCTGGAATAAACACTGCAGCAGCGACAGCAAAGAGCCAGCAGGAGCCTGCTCTCTGCAAAGGTCTTTGAGTAGAAAGTATCACTTTATAAAGTGTAATTGAGTATGATTCTGTTATTTCAGACCCCGGCTATAAAAAGCGTTCCTATTTAAGTTGTTAGTAGTGCCTGCCTGACAGAGGAATAGCCAAGTAAGCAGATTTGCCTGCCTGTCATCCTTAACTGTTTGCTATCGCTGCGATGCTGCTGCAGCAGAAGCAGTTTTCTTGCATAAGTGCCCGGCTTTTCCACAGCCATCCCCCTTCCCGCGGGAGCGAGGCACCTTCTGGGTCATCGAATCCAGTCCCTCGCTTGCCGGCAGCCACTGCACGCGATTCACCTCGGAGAGGGATGGAGCTCCCTCTCCATCCTCCGTGGGGCTGGTGCCTCTTCTTTCCTTCTCTCCCCCCTCGTTACTTTTCCTGGAGAGTCGTCCCAGCTGTCCCCTCTCCGTCACGAGCCCAGACCCACCACCAGGACGAACCTATTGCCTCCCACAGCTGTGCGGTGGCACATGGTCCCCTTCCGTGGCTACCACCGAGATGGTTTTGCAGAGCCGTGCGTGCCCCGGGGCGGCCCACGGGGAGGTCAGCCATCCCGTTAACAAAAAATTACAAGTGTCATGCTGCTGTATGGGGTGGGGGGGCTGCGATGCTGTCGGGGGCCGAAAGTCGAGGGTTGATTTTGTGAATCCCCGCAGGGGTGCGGGGTCAGAGAGGCGATTCCTGGCCCTGCCGGTGCCGTGAGGTGGGAAGCAGAGCTCCTCGGGGGCTCCGCGTTCTGGTCTCACCCACTGAAATGGCAGCAGGTACCATTCTGGCCAGCACTGGCTCACGTTATAAGCCTCCAGTTGCTGAGAAGGCCTTGGGGCTGTAGGGTGGAAGGAGTAAGTGCCACGACCTGCCCCTCTCCTCCCCACGCTGCTCCTGGGCTGGCGGTGCAGCACGCCGCCTCGCACTGCCGGGAGCACGGCTCGCTCTGCAGCGCAGGCAGAAACCCACCGGTCCTCGGACCGCTTATGAAACCATCCATTTTATTTATACCAGCCCAGAAGCACCGGGTCTAGCCTACACCAATTCCAGTTTCAGAGCATTTGCATTTGTGGCCCGTGTCCAAAATGTAAAAAAAAAATTTTCTCTGTGTAACCAGAGCTCATCCTTAAAGCAGCCAGTTAACCATTTCAGCTCCTCTGTCTCCTCAGAGCAGAAGCTATTTTAGACGGGTTTATATCGGTTTCCCCAGAGAGCGAGGTGTACCGAGCATCCCATCCCTGTTGGCGTGCATGTGGATGCGGGCAGCCGCAGGCTTGCTCTGCCTGGCTTCCCTGCACCGGCGGGGTTGTGCCCGCGGTGCGTGCAGCGATGCTCTCTCGTCACATCCCCGTCCATCACCCGCAGCCTGGCCGCCTCCGAGCAGAGCCTGCAGAGCTGCGTGGCTTGAGGAAACTTTGGTTCGCAAAGTTCACCATGTTAAAATAAATGAATTTCCATGTAAGAGGCTGTGGGGGGGCGGTGAGAAGAGGGAACACAGACACAGAAACCAGAGCCCTGATGCAGAATTAGGGCAAAAGTCTGGCCTTGTTTATTCTTATGTAAATCAAGAGTAAACCCAGGCAATTTTGTCATTCTCCGCTCTGACGCATTACTGTAAATCCTACTTTCGTAACTCTGTCATTATTTATGAGTATTACCACAGTGAGATCAGGGCAGAGTTATGCCGGGTCACGTGTGTGTATTAAGGACTACAGCTTGTACATTTAAGTAGAGGAGACAAAGGCAGTCGATCATCTTCATTTTACAAATAGGGGAGTAGGATTACACGATCTGCTGGAGAGCGTGCAGGAAGCCGGTGTCTGGTCTGGACAGGAAACGGTTTTCCTGTCCTGAAAAACTTTTCGTAGTAGAGGAAAAAAAAAAAAAAGTCCTGTTTGACGTTTGGGTGAAGAGTTTCGAGGGCAGGAAAACACGCTCGGTAACTGCCCGATGTGAGTTTCAGATTTGAGCCCCTGGTCCGCAGGGAGCAGACGAAGGATGTGCCCTTGTCAATCCCTCCTCGCTCAATGGCTTTCCCCTGGTTGGAGGGGGGCTCATGGATCCTCCCGGCCACTGGGGCAGTCAGGGATTTCTGCTGTCCGTGATCAGTGACGATCGCTTGAGCAGGATCGATTCATCCTCAGTACTTGAGGTTTTGTCTACTACATCATGTCCAGAGCATGATGGAAAAGAAAACAAAAAATAATTTTGAGCGGATCATCACCTACTAGGACAAAGGCATTTAAAAGAAAAAACAGGTCTCAAGATGAAAGGCTATATGCCATACGTCTACTGTACATATGCTATATGTATGCTGTATCACCTATTTAATCATCTTCTGCATAGGGAGGTGGCTCGGTTGACTGTTCCTATCTCCTGCCCAGGCTCTGGCTGGCATTGCCCTTAGTCTTTGCTCGCAAGCTGAGCTGCTGGGAAGGATTGCCCTTATGACTGTACCAGCTTTTCCATCTCCAAATTGCGAGTCTGTACCACCTGCTCCTCAAAGACCGGTGGCTCGGTCGGTGGTTGTGTGCTGGGATATCTGTTGCTGGTGTTCAAGGACTTCCTCCTGTTTTGTTTTGCCATATTATTTTCCTATATTTAGCTGGTAGACTTAAATCATAGAGGACAAACGTAAATACTGTATAGTAGCCTGCCTCTCACCGACAAGGTCGCGCACGCAGCGTTCGCACAATCACTGCATTTCGGTAATCTCATGTTTCTGCATAACTCCACACCCCCCATCTGACTTTTCCATCTCAAACGACAGTATCTGCTAAAACCAGATCAGGTAAATGTAACGCCTCGGTATTGACCTAGGAGGAGAAAAATTACTTTCTAATCTGTTGAAGATGGTGTTTTCTTCTCAAATCAGCCCGTCCCCTCCTCCTACCATCATGCAGTGCAGTAGCCAGGAAAGATGAAGTCTCAGTCCACGTATTGCAGAGGAGCGGTCTTTGTTAGACAGAACGTATGGGTACTGCAAAATACTTGGGAGAGCTGAGCGGGTATCTTTTAAAGGGAAAAAAGGCAATTAATTAGACTAAATAAACATATATTAGGGTCCGAAATATGCACAGCTGAAATGAAAGCCACATTCTGGTTCATTAAATCTGAAAAGACTTCACACATTTTAAGCCTGTAATCATATTCACAGATGCATACCCCCTTCCCAACCTTCCCCCCTCCCGCAGATTTCACACCTTGGTAATGGCTATTGTAAAAAGGAGCTGCCGATCTCAGTCGGGCGAGGGTTTGCGGCGCAGGCAGCCTGCTGCAGGGGACGGGCTGGGGGGAGTGGATGCACATGCGGCAGGAAAATGACTGTTTACCGTGGCATCTATGTCAGGTCCTCGCCGCAGAGTCTGTCATTACCAGGAGGACGTGTTCAGGTGCAGGAGGAGGAGGAGGAGGCATGAAATCTCAGCTCGCCTTCTCCTTCCCCACCCTGCTCCGGCATCCTGCGCGACCCGGGGCCACTCGCTGGACCCCCTGCTTCCCTCCCTCCCTCCCTCCCTCCCTCCCCGAAGGGTGGTATGTTACCGGGGAGCTAAGCTAAAGAACATATGGAAACGTCATGCGTGTATATATAGAAGAGGAGCGAAAATGGATGCTCTTGGGGACAATAAACATTAGTGTATCTGCGGGGGGGGAAAGAATTTCAGCTATTTGCGCCGCTCTTGTGGATTTTTGTCAGTGGTTTTTCACTGCTGTTTGTAAAAATAAATGCATACATACATATAAAATTTATTTGAATTAGTAAGTCTGTGAAACCCAGGAGTCATTCTTTATGTGAAACTTCTGGTTTTTTCCAAAACAGCACAGTCAGAAAGAAAGATGTTATGACTGCATGCCAGCAGATATTTGTAAGGAGACATTTTGAAAATCTGAAATGATCAGTGTGAACATTTTCAAGATGTTGTGGCTTGTTCTGGAATACCTTGGTCATTCAATGCTTTCTTCTGGTTTTAGATAAAATGAGCATGCAGAATCTCACAAGCAGCTTTGTTTGACCATGTCTGTCTTTTAGTATTTTTTTTTCCGTTTTTAAAAAAAATCTAGCGAAGATTTCACTCTGCCCCAGCGTGTGTATATTATTCAGCAAGGAGCCAGCTCCCTGCTCTGCAGCTCACTGTATTCACTCTTTTCAAGAAAGCAATCCCGAGGAATCTGATGCAATTACTCAGGAAAGTAAGAAACCTCAGCGTAAGTTGTCTTACACAGAAACCTGGATATCATGGTTTCTGTGCCTGGATGTCTTGATCAGTTTAAGCTGATTAGAAAAGCTTCTCAGTTCATTCTTGGGCAAGCTGGAAAATGATCCCTGCTTTGTATAATGAAATATGTTATCTATCCTGCTCTATAATAAATCGAGAGCGGGGTTGGAGGGGAATTGTCATCTGGTCTAAATTAGCATTGCTCCACTGATGTTGATGGCTCCTTGACAGTGCTCACCAGGTGAGGATGTGGCCCATTTAGGGAGCTCCCATGGGGTTACAAAAGCGGCATTGAGGACCACAATTTCAGAGAAGGAAAGAAGACAAGAAAGGAACAGGACAGCTTGCAGGGAATCTTAAATGACATTAATTGAAATCTTATCACTTCCTTCATCTGAAGGTGAACCCGGGGCACAATAAAGAGCAATTATCTGCCATCTTCCTTCATCTGTCCCAAGTGCAGGGAGGGGAAGAGTATATCCATCACTCTTTCTGCTCTACCTTTTTCTTTTTTCAGTAGACAATATGATATATTTACAGACCTGTCACCCCTTCAACCCCCCCTTTCACAGGAGAGCTGAACAAAAGCAGGTGAAAGCAATGGAGCTGGGAAAAGAGAGGGGATCTGGAAACTGGAACCAAGTAAAAATGGGGGCTTCAGCCTTCCGAGAAGCTGTTAAAGGGACTTGAGTTACCACACATCGGGGGAGCTGCCGCGGGAGGTTTTGCTGCAGGCTGGAGGGGTGCGTGCTGGAAATTAATAGAGCTGAGAGGAAGCCTGGTACTCTCAAACCTGGGACAGGTAGGCTGGGTGCAACACTTGCTGGAAAGCCGAGAGAGGCAGGGACTTGTTAACAGGTCATGGGAATGGTCACAGCATCCAGCGTGGGGACTGCTGGCAATTTTTTCCCTCAGCTGCCCCTGTTTGCATGGCTGGGAGATAAAATGGAGCCCATGGCCCCACCTAAAGCATTAGCAGGACTAGCAGTGATCGCCGCCCTTCCCTTGGACAGACACACTGAGGAGACCCAGAAGCTGGGGAACATCCCGGCAGACCAGGAGGGATCGGGGGGAGCTTTGCCCTGTCCTCGTATGCATTATATCCATTCTGCAAATACACGGAGGACTTCGGTCCCGGGGCTGCTAACTCGACACTGTTCCCCAGTGCTAAAACTCCCACGGAAGGTTTCAAAAGCAACGCAGGTGTGCAGGGTCATGCCTGCGTTCCCTTTACCTAGGGGCTGTGTGTCTGAAAGCTGCTGCTTGGGTATCTGAAGCAATTGTGGACAAATCAGCTCACTCTGCAAAATGTAACCCATACTTTTGTTTAGGTAGCAGGGAGGAAAAGTTATCAAGTTGTAATAGGAAAATGTGACTGAAACCTTTGAGATCTCTTAGCTAGCGGAAAGAGGAGCGGAAGGACGTGGTGTGACATTAAGAGTCTAGAGAATCAGATTTCCTTCTTGTGTCTAACTTTCTCATGATTCCTTGTGACCTTGGGCAGGTTGTTTGATCACTCTCTGCCTCAGTTTCTCTGTTGGTGAGCAAACAGAGCCCTACCTCTTGGGACATCTTGGATGCGTTGGGTTTCGTGAAGTGCTTCAAGGTCCAGAGACGGATCTATGCGGTTGCACAGATTGCATGTGGTAGATGGTTTGGAAAGCTGGGGCTGACCAGAGCTCACCAGCTCACTCCTGCATTGAGAAATGTTTTGAGGTGTGAGGAATCAGCTTGAGCCCTGGGAAGGAGGTAGGAGGGGATGTGCTTTCCTGCAGGGTGCATAGCTCCACAGAGCAGAGTGAAGAGGCCATGAGCTATTGGGGTCCTTTCCCTCAGCCCCTGCCCAGGTGTTGCTCCCACCAGGAGAAGGTCAGCAGGGCTCTGCACAGGGCTGTGGCTCGTGCCCCCCGCCTTCCCCAGCAGCCAAAAAGAGGAGCAGTGTTTGCCCCCCAGTGCTGCAGGATTTTGAGGGGAGCAGGAAAGGGCACCGACACCAGAAGCACTGAGTGCAGCCCATCGCGGGGAGTCGGGATGCGAGAGGGGCAGGTTCCAGCCGGCTGGATTTCGACCGTGTGTACAGAAACTCCAAGGCCACGTTGCTTTCTGACAGCAAATCGATGCTGCTGTAAACACGAGAACAAAGGAGCTCGCAGAGGAGAGGGGGAAGGAACAAGGAAAAGGGAGAGATGGAGTTCTGCTAGACAGCCAAAGCCAAAACAATGTTGGGAAAAGCTTGAATTACTTCAGTACCTATTCATACCCTGGCCAAAGCTGGTTGCTCGCCCATTCCCAAGGCCATCGAGGAAGCCGTGGCCTCGAGCGGATTAGGTGTGAGGGCGAGAGCCAGGAGTGTGGGGCAGCTCGGCTGCTTCTGCGCTCGGTAGCCCCGGGCCACTCGCTGGGAGCGCGATTCGCTCCCGAGGTTTAGCAACTGTTTAATCCCTGAGCCGAGGGGCTGGATGAAGCAGACTCTGTACATGTGCAGCTGGTTAGGGCTGAGCGTGCCCCTCCCCTGTAAAGAGTTGTGTCTCATGATGGATATCACTGGCAGGGCGAATCCCCATTCATTTGTCCTGTGGCTTCAGCAGTGCGAGTGGTTTCCATACAGATCCCGCAGGAGAGAATACCGTGGAAAAATGGGGGTTTGGGAGCCAAGATGCTGGGACTTTCTTCTTCCCAGCTCTGCAGCGAAAGAGCAGATCTGGGGCCCGGCAGGTTTAAGCTGGGGATGGGGTCTGGCTCCTGACCCCATATTGAGGTCACATTAATGCACGGGTTTAGAGTTTAACCCGTTGCGTATAGGCTGTTTAAGATAGCCCAGCTCGGAGCACCGTGCTGATCTGCAGGAGAGAAGCACAGGTTTCCACCAGCGTCGATGGAGTGAGAAGGCGGTCCGATGCTTGGCAGGTCCAACATCCCGTTGGAAGGCTCAGCCTTCGATGAAGGCAGGGTTTTCTTGTTTGGTTGGGGTTTTAAGCTCGTACATTTTCTCTGGCTGTCATTGGGAAGGCCACATGGAAGAGCTTCAAGGACCGATCCTGAATGGGGAGAGGGGAGTTTGGTGCACGCAGCTCGGTCCCCAAGTCTATCCGTCTGTAAAGAATCAGCGTAACAACACTTAATATACTTCCCCAACGTGGCAGTTGTGGGGCTTAACTAAACTGTGCAGAGTGCTTGGAGATCCCCAGGTTAAAGGCCGTGTGTCCAGTGAGTTGCAAAAGCAAACAACGTGAAATTTTCTGTGTGTTGTGCTATAGCTGCCTTCGTTTACAAGAAACAAACCATTTAATGTACCTCTTGTAAGTAACTTGTTTATATAGGATGTGCTTATTATTCCAGTAGGAGTGAAATTTGGTAGTTTTGATTATCGTTTCTGAATACGTAATCCACATAAGGCACAAAATTTGAAAATGATGGTAAAATAGTACAAATAGGGTTTTTTAACTATAGATGTGTGTGTAATTAGCCATGGGAAACGTCATCAGTTCTAATAGGCCTGAAAGATGGAGGGAGGTAAATTTAATATAGTATAAAAATAAAGGTAATCCCAGCAAAAGACAAGCGTGGAGCGGTTACTGGAGTCACCGCAGGCAGAGACAGTACATGTTTTGTGTCCAACAATAGCAGCGTACGTGACTTGAAACGCTCTTTCCTTATAAAACAAAATACCCACTGGTTTGGCTTATTAGCGCTAATCTTCAAAGGGAGAAGCAGTCCTGACGTTCCCGGTTCAATTCATAAGTTCAGCTCTGCTCTGGCAGCGCTTGCTTGACAAAGTGCCATTGTTGCCCACGGCTGGGGCCGTGCGTGTGTGTGTGTGTGTGTGCACGGGAGGTTTAACCTCCTGCATTTCCCCTTTTCGGCTGCACAAGGAATGCCCAAAGCCGTGCAGAAACATGTCTCTGATGTATAGTTTACATGTGAAAATGCTGCATTTGAACTTGCACTGACTCTGCTCAGAGTGGATCGGGTTAAATGGACTATTACAATGGCAGGAGCTCATCTGGAACTAATAATTTTTGAGGCCACCAAAAGTNAAAAAAAAAAAAAAAAAAAAAAAAAAAAAAAAAAGGGGAGGGGGGAGGAATCCTAGTGAGTTTGGTGGCCAGTGACTAAAGCTTCTGCTGCCATCTACTGCATGTGGGTGGCAGTAGGGCCAGCTGGGAACAGCTCGCTTTGGACGGAATCGGCCACAAAACAGGTTAAAGAGTGAAACATCGGTGCTGGTAGGGATGGAAGGGGTTCACACGTCCCCACACCCCGCTTTGCATGAGCGTAGCTGGAGTGGTTTTAAGTGGTGGAGTCTGGCTGGGGCTTTTCTCTAACCGCTGTGGAGCATCTGGTGGGTCTGTTACAAAGGGAGCGGAACATGGTGCTTTAATTGTCGCAGGTTTTGAGCCGCGCTCGTTTTGCATTGTTGCCACTTGCTTAGGATTCACCACCACGAAAGAAGTTTCTGGCTCTGATTTGGGGGGCCGTTAACAAAGCCCTCATCAATTGCATGCAAGTGGCTGCATCACAAATCACACGACAAAACCGGTGCTCGGTGACCGACATCTGTTTTGTCTCAGAAAGTGCAGCACGAAAGAGCGATGCTGGTCGGTAGCCCCACCCGCTGGAACCGGCTCAAGCATTACCGTGCTTGCCGGCCTGGCTAGACAATAAACGGAGTCTATTTATTTATGATGGCTGGACTCTAGCAGGTCATTGGCATGGTCTCCAAGGGCGATGCATTCGAATCCCTTTCTCAATTTTCTCTCTTCCATCTCTCCAGGCTGCCTTCTATTCTTTGTGCCTATTCTCCCAGGAGATCTGGTCTTGAAACAAATAGCTTACCATCGTTGTGGCTCTTGGTTGCGAGGTTAAATAAGTTTAGGAGGAAAAGTACATTTCAAATGGTGCTGATCCAAATGAACGAGCCAAAAGCGCTATTGTCTTTACCAGCTCCGAGTCCGCCATGGTAATTTCCTGGGTACGTAGACACGTTGGCTATGAGTTACATATAGCTACTGCGAAGTGGAACTGGATTGAAAATGAAGCTGGTCTTGTGACTGAACACACAACTGGGAATTGGCCTCTGGGCTTCTGTTTCTGGCTTTCTGAGGGATCTCAAGAAAGCCACGGTGGGGGGAAAGGAAAGCTGTGTAATTTCAGAAAGCCAGCCTAATCCCAATGCCAGGCCAGTAGCCATCAAAGGGGGGTACACGGAGGGTGTTAGGAGAGGACCTGCCACGCTGCTCTCCGCTGGCAGCACGAGTGGAGCCTCGGGAAGCTGCTCGGGGAAGGGATGCTAAAAAAGCGGAGATATTTGGCAAGGTCTCTCCTCCAGCCTGCAGCACCGGGTGCATGGCTCCGAAGGCAGTGCATGTCCTTCAGAAAGGGGCTGCATCCAGCCAGCCCCCGGGCAGGGGGAATGTTCTTGCCCCAGTCATAGATTTTGGGATTCGTTTCACGTAGGCTGTAGTGTCTTACAGTCACGAGCCTCAGTGTGAGGTAGTCACCTGAAGTTCCCTTTATAGCGAAGAGTGTATGACCTATTTTAGGACTCTCTGAACTGCTGTGCCTCACCCTTGGCTGCAGAAGGGGCCTGGAGTGACCCTCTCAGCTTGGGCAAGGGTCAATCCTGCCTAATGTCACGTAGAGCCCAGGCCAGGAGGAGCCTCTGGTCTCTTCTCTGTCTTCTTGCCATTACCCTTTGGGATCTTAGGCTTGGGGAAATACAAACTGAGCAGGCAGCCGTTCTCATAGTGGGAGGGGAATGAAAAAGTATAGAAAAACGTTTGAGAATGGCTCATTCAGGTTGCCAATTCCTCTTTGGGGGGTGTCGGCTTCCTTCCGCTGGCTACAGAAAGATCCAGGGAAAATAAGCCTTCTCATCTGGCCGAGCCACCCTGGAGATGTGAGGCTCGGTGATGTGAATGCCACGTTTTGTCCATCTCTGCCTCAGATCCTCCATCTCTAAAACACGTTCCCCTCCTGTACAGCCAGTGTCAGGTTGTAGCAAGCTTCAGGATGTATTTAATTAACTCCTGCTCATCTCACACCCCCATTCACTGACTGTCTTCCTGGCTTTCCTTCCCAAATCTCTGTCTAGTTCCTTTTTCATCACCCTCCATCCTCCTCCAGAGCAGTGGGATTTCTTCCAGCCCAACCCCACGCAGGTGCTCTTGTTGAATATGAGGTCAGGTCCGCTCCCCGCTTTGCTCTGCGGGGCCTGGGGAGAGCAAATCTGCTGGGCATCATGTGAGCCCAGCTATGAGAGTTTGGGGGATGTGGGCTTCTGGATGCCTATAATTTACAGGGAAGAAATAAACCACACATCCTGGAAGAGCCCCGGACTGCTATTTTTCTTGCGTCCCACATTTGGCAGGTTGAGAGGTTTGTGGCAGGAGCCAAGATGTTGATGGTTAGCATGAATCTTTCCTTCCCACAGACCCTCTCTTCCCTCCTTAAAGCCGTGGCTGGGCTATCTGGGAGCTCTTGGCTCCTCCATCCCAAATTCCAGCTTGAGTTCTGCTGTGAAATATCCTCAGTTATTTCATCTTTCCTGCCGAGAAAGGCTAAACACAAACGTTCAGGAGTCTGGCACAAGAAATTCACATTGCTTACTCAAAAGAGGAGCAGTGAGCCAGAACTTCAGCTGCTCTCTCTCAAGATCAGAGCTCATCTATTTTGTGGAATGCTTAACCCGTGCTGGGAAGCGCTTTTGCAGTCCTGGCCTTGCTGTATTTCCACCTGGCTTCCTTGCTCACTAAGTCCTAAATCAGCGGTTGCGGTCCGTCCGCTGGAAGCAGCCCCTGATGTTGTGGGAGAGAGAGATGTCGTTTCAGGAACAGCAGAGTGAAGGGAGCCTGGATCCGGGCCTCCTGGCTGGGTTTGCACCGTGTGCTCCAAGCGAAGCTCCTCCAGTGGTTGGGCTCCTCCTCCTCGATGGGTTCTTGTCTTTCTCATAGTGGGGAAATATATTTTGCAGCAGGAATGCTCACTTGGATCTCTTTCCTCTGCATAGCCTCCTGTTTTCAAGGAACACGTAGGGTAGTGGCATCTTCTGAGACCTCTCCCCCTTTGTCAGATGTGCTTGATTCAGAGGATGCTGTGGGGAAGGGGAGGCTCAGAAAAACGCGTGTGAGCGATGCAATCATGCCTAGCTGTGTTTCTTCACGAAACTCTGACTCTCCAGCCTGAAAGCAGTGGGGAAAAGAGAGCTGGATGCTCCCTCCAGCGTGCTCAGGTTCAGATGTAAAACAAGAGACAATTGGGGGTCTCAAAGAGAAAAGGAAATCACGTAATGAGCAAAGCTAGGAGATTTATTTGAGAACTGCCAACATGCTCAGCAATATTTAAGATACCATTACTTGTTAGGAGTCATTGCCTGATACCATTACCTAAAGTGTTCGAGCAGGTTATACCTACTCGCACGGGTACTACGGAGACTCTACGAGAAACTCTCTTATCTTTCAAGAGCTCATTGCATTTAGAGGCCAGACAATAAGGAAAGGTCACAAAAGCAATAAAAAGGGAGAAGATACAAAGAAAAGAGCCAGGAAAAATTCCCAGTGCAGACTTCCAGGGCAGGTAGGTTTAGTTTGCACCTGTGGCTTTCTGGCTGCTCTCCAGGTAATGGGTCTGAAGGTGAGGATCAGGTGAGGGCCAGTGGGGTCTTGATATAAAAAGCCCACAGGCAGCCCAGGGAAAGGTTTGCGAGTGGGACGGTGGGCAGGAGAGGCTGGGTTGCTCATATTTCTCCAGTTCATCACGAGGTAACTTGATAAATACAGTTCTGGTGAAGGCAGTGAAGGATTAGGGGGGAAATCTTTCCTATCCATAAATATTTGCAAGTTTCGTTAGGAGGGGACGCACAAACAGATCTTTTTTTTCTGTCAAGCCTTTACTCCGTCAAGAATTTTCTCGGTGACATTTAGCGCTGAAGCTTAAGTCATGTTGACTACTTTAGCAGAAAGTAGGTGCATGGGAATGAGGTGTAACTTCTTGTACCTCCTGGGGGAGCAATCTATTTCAGCAACAATAGGGAAAAATCAGCTTCATTCATGAAGAAGGGGCAACGAGGAGGGAGGAATGGCTGTTTGTTCATGTTGCCTTAAGCTAAACTTTAATGAAGTGCAACACTTAAGATGCTTGCACGCCTCAATTATGTCCACTGAGCTCACATGTTGCCTTTCCAATTATGTAGGCTAAAAAACGATGTACGTGTGAAGAGACGGCTGCCTGCTCGTTACCTCTCTCTGTGAGCAGTAATTCTGCTTTCCTTCAGCTGCTCGGCTGTCAGGTGTACTTGCACACACAGGGTTCCAAACAGTGCAAACGCACCACGCGGCGTGGGGACGGGACTGCTGTGGAAATGGATTTTAACCAGGGAAATAACGTGTGATGTGAGCGGCGAGCCGGGCTTAGCGCCGGAGATGTTGTTCTGCAAACATGGAGGTGAAGCTTGGGAAGGCTCGAAATGTTGTCTGGTGTCCGAGGGTGTTGCTTTCTGATGGTTGCTGACCTTGAAGGGACCGAGAACTAGCCAGATACGTGACTGCATTATGAATGTTAGTGCTACCTTTCCAGTAGGACTCTGCTGCTCCTTCTGCAGAAAGCTCCATTTTCCTGTTTCTGATCATCCTGTTAGGCTATACAACACGTCCTTCTAATGTAAATCCAAAAATCAAATACGGTTCAGAAAAAAAGTCTCCTTTTTACTGCACTAGACACACACGGGGTAGATAATAATTTTGGAAACCAGAAATTGTTTTGTTTACCCAGTCCATTTTTATTATTATCATTAAGTGGAAAAAAATTGACAGAAATTCCTTCAAAATTGTGCAATAATAACAGCAGAAATTAGGGAATGAAAAAAAAAAAAAGACACGGAGTAGCAATTCAAACTGTATAGCATTAAACTTCACGTAAGGAACCAGATTAGAAGTTGACACTACCTCTAAAAAACTCGTTACAGACTGGCTGCTTGTAGACTGCTGCACGTTTTGAAGGATTAATTATAAATGTTACAGCTAGTTCCAGTAATGACGATGCTCTCTGGGTCCAAGAGTAACTCACTCAATTGCACCATTTCCCTCCTGAAGTCCATTTGAAGGAGACTTGAAAGTTGTTTTGGAAAACGTTATTTTGGTCTTTCCTGAACACGGCTTTACATTTCCACCAGCAAACTGGTGAAGTTTGTCATTAAATACTTCTCTGTCCCCACAAAGAGATTTCAAGCATATGTAGATCCTACGACTGAAACCTGCCCTGCGAGGAAAGGGTGTGCTGCTCAGGTGAGGTCTCCCCGGTGGCTCATGTCAGTTTGGGGCTGCTTTTGGTGACTCCAGGAACAGGATTAGTAAATAATCCTGCCCTGTCGGTTGTCTGGGCGAGGCAGATCCCCCTCCACCTAGGCGGGAGCTTTCAAGTCGCTTCTCCCAGGGTTTCTAGAAACTAGCAGGAAGCAATACCATTTTGTGACCTGAAAACACAAGGGTCCTTTGGTCACGAGGCCAAAAGACGATGGCGTGGGTGTTGGTAGCGAGCGTTGCCGTGGCACGTGCTCCCTTACACCCGCATGCTCTCTCCTCCCCTTTCTGGCTGGGTATGTGCTCGTATACCTCTATAGGTAACTTGATCTCTGTCCAAGGAAAATAGTCTTATCCCAGTACTAAATCTGCAGCTCTCCTGCTAACGCTGCGTCAAGGCAGGAGCACATGGTACAAGTTACGGCAGGGTTAGCCGGGGCGTGAACTTACAGCGCGCCAGCTATTCTGCAGATGAAATATCTGCATGCAGAGTTTTCCCCTGCGGTCAACGTGACACGCTTCACTCCTCTCTGAAATGCCTCTTGGCGTTTACCTGTGGTACAGGCCGTCGGCCGAGCAGCAGAGGAGCTGTAAGCTCACGCTCCGGCTGGCTCCTGTGCGCGCCCGGAGCGGGCGCTGGGCTCTGCGGAGGTGGTCGCGTCGGCAGGTCGCTGGGGCGAGCAGCGCGCCGCAGCCATTTTATGGAGGAGGCAGCTGACAGCCGAAGGAGTGATGTGATTTATTCAGGCTGAAAGAATCGCTGTTTTGACCTTGAACAAGTGTTCAGATCTCAAGCCTGGAAAACGGCACCTCCTTGTCCTTTCTTGTAAAAACCAAAACCCTCGTTGCAAAAAAAACGGCACAAAAAAACCCCTCAAGAAAACCCGAGCCAAAGAAAAACAAACCTCACGGTCCAAAACCCCAGCAGATTTTAGTGTTCAACTTTAGTCTTTTGTTCAAATGGACTTAAGAGTACCAGCAGGCATCTGCAGTGAAATCTGAAATGGATGCAAACACAAATTGACTGGAAGAAGTTCCTCCTAACCAGGGTACTACCCGTACCCCTTTTTTTCCTTATGGATCCAAACATTTCACTGGGTTCCTATGAGGTAAACCCAAGTCACCTCCCAAAGTTAGGGTAACGATTCATGTCACGTTGCATAAGGCTACTGAAACAAAACCAGAATAAAACACGCATCCACATCCATGTACCATATTTATACCAGAACCCTCCCACCCCACATACGTCTCTGTGAACAAGATCCCGTGCTTCAAAAGTTCATAAAAATATACAATTTACCCAGAACTGCATCTAGCCTGCTTGCTCCCTGCCTGGGGCTTAGACTTTTCTATCTCCATATAAAATACGCTAGCCCTGTGAAGTTGCTTTGCTGAGAGCACAGTGGTGATTTTTGCAACGAAAGGAAAGTCTGGGAGGGTAGGGTGTGCCCGTGCATTACAGTGCTGTCCACGTACAGTAAACGCAGCTCTGCACAAAGCCTGCCTGCTGCAGAGCCCCCAAGCCCCTGTGCAGCGCAGGGGCGGCTGGGCAGACAGAGCGCAGAGGGCTCTGTTCCACCCACGCTGCGTTAGTGAGGCACAGGTAACCGGGCGCGTTGCTTTTTGAGTACAGCTTTACAACAAAATGCTTTGCTGGCGATAGACTGAGCTCCGTACGAGTGCTGCTGAGCCACGGGTACAAAGGAGCCTTTCAGAGTGGCCAGAAGTGACCTGTCCCCCAGCTGATGCTTGAAAGCATCCGACCACGGGATTTCTGCAGAGTATAAAGTGGTTACGAGGGTCCCCCTTGGCATCTGTCTTCCAGATAGAGTCACGAGATGGGCTAAATTCTACTCGCCGTACTCGAGCAGGATTTACGCTGGGGGAGTAAAGTAGCGGTATTTAACCTGTAGTAATTCTCACCAGAGAGGGACCATCTTCTGGGATGCTGTACTGTAGTTTTCCACTACCTGTGCCAGAAATATTTGCTTGATAAGGAAGGGGTTCAATATTCTTTATCTCTGCTTTTAGGCTTTCTTTCCTGGATAAAATCTTTTGATTTATACCTTTAGAATAGTTTAGCCTCTGGCTCAGATTCTGGTCTGTCTATGTACCTGTAATTCTAGGCAAATCGAGCTATACATGCTGGGTTGACTTACTCAAAATTTTTACTCCCGAACAGCACCTGACCTACTAACAAGGTAAAAATATTGCAACTCTGCAAGCTCTCTGCTACTTATAAAAATCTGATTATAGTTTGGTCCCAGCTTTGGGGGAAAAAAACTGTCACCGGGAATGATAACACCAGTAATTGAAAATAGAGTTAGTATTTCTATAGAGTATCAAACCGTACAGAACTTCAACTTTTTATACATTTTCTGTATGTGAAATTAAATGGATCAGTCACGTATCAAAACATAGTTGGCCTCTCTCGTTTCATCTGTAGGAAGACTGCAATTATAACCTAACTTACACTGCAAAAATACTTTTGGTTTAAACAAAGAAAACGGTGTGACAAGACAGTGTGCAGTGTTTTACTGGTGCGAAGCTTTGCATATGTAGAGCGCAGACAGGCGTGACCCGTGAACACCCGCTCGTGTTGTCGCTCTTGGGTTGGCAAGGAGTTGGATTCGTGGTGAGATTCACATTTTGCTATTGCAAAAAAAGCTTGACAATGGTAACCAGACATTTCTACTGCTCAGCTCGGTAGACAGTATTATGCCTACTGGAAACGTGAGATGACTAGCGATGGGAAAATAATACGTATGCGTATATATACGTTACTTGTAAAGCTGAGGGTACAACCACAGCGACTTTTAGGAAATGCTAATGAAGGAGGATTGAATCCCTGCTGTAAACCCAAATGAATTTAGATGTTTGGTAATTACTGCTCTGTATGACTGTGGAAAGTCTCTATGCCAGGTTGCGCACAGTGGAGGCTCCCCCTTCCGTCCCACCGACATACTAGCATCTTAGAGAAGCTCCACGGAGGAAAGGTGTCCTGATTAGCCAGGAAATATGTTTTAAGGTGTGCGCTATAACTTCAGGTAGTGGCAAATTTTTTCAGTGACGTTACTGACGTAAACTACGGATTAATTAGGCCACATGTCATGGGCACGGTCAGCAGCTCGGTAACCGCAGGTGCCCTCCGAAGGGGTTTGGGGCAGCGGTGGGAGGGTAGGGCACAGCATGGACTGTTATTACTGCACACCTGAAAGCAAGGATCAAAACTGCAAAGCCTGGGCGCTTGCACAGCGCTGCACAAGGATGCTGCAGCGCTGCTGCCCGGGAGTAATCGCTCTCCTGTGGGCAGAGCCCCCAAAACCCTCCCGCTAATGCCCGTGGCTTGTCATGCCCATGTGCAAGGGTTTGCATGACCCTTGGTGGCACGGCTTGGTAAGGATGCTTTTGGCTTATAGGTATGGCAGCAGGAAGCTAAAGTATGTGCTGTAGTATCTTGACTTGGGCTCTGTGATGGCTGAAAGATTGGGTCTTTTAGTAAGGGGGGGAAAAAATATGTAAAAATAAGGATTTTTATTATCGTGGCAAGAACAATGATGGGGATGCCAAGATACTACTGCCTTGCAAGATAAAGTGGCACATGTTCTACACAATAATGTGTACAATGTCTGACGACTTTGGAAATCTGTTCTCAAGCAGATTTCCCAATAAATTAACACAACAAAAATACTTTCATATAAAACAAAGTCCAAAGGAATTTTTTTTTTTAAAGTAAAAGCAAAACCTTCAGGGACTATATTACTTATCTCTCTCTACATATATAATCTCCTGAAATTTTTTTAAATAAATTTATTCTTGTCTTAGAAAAATAAAATGAGTAGCCAATTTAGTCAACGGAAAATATCTCACAGACTTAAAAGCATGCCCAGCAAGCATAGCCTTGTAAGACTAAATTAATGTTAAATCAAAGCAATTTGTTACTAAACCAACCTAGTCTGCAATTCACAGTTGATTACTACAAAGTGTATTTTTAAATTTTTTTTGGCCCATATAAAAATAACATATTGCAACTCAAAGTGCATTTTTAAAATAAACAATCAACTATTTTTATCAAATAAAATATTTACACCATTTGGTTTTTACAGTCAGAAATGCGCTTCATGCGATGACCATGGGAACATCATCTGAGAATCCAGTTATCACTGGGGCTTCATCATCCTCATCTCCTGAAAAACAAACCCAGAGTGCTGTTACGCTGCCCTCAGCGTTTCACGGGGCACAACTACCCAGGCTACCAAAGCTGGCCATAAAATTGCCCTCAAAACCAGTATATTGTGGCCTCGCTCGTGCTCTTACCCCGTAGTTCTATCTGTTCTATTCAGGTTTTAACTGATTTGCATTAGAGGGAGCGGTTTAAGTGACGTTGCTAAAAACATTTATCCTGGGCCAGCTTTGTACTCTTAGGACAAGATCAAATCCACAGAGATTTTTACGCCAAAGGTGGCCCGACGCATGACAGAGAAGTTAGGTCTTGCACTGATTTCGCGTCCTGAAATGCCGTTGCATGAAACCAAGGGCTACGTACCTAAATCATCTCCCGAGGAGAATATGGCCGAGCCCAGGCGGGAGCTGTAGTGGCTGTTTGCAAAGGCAGTGAAGCTGTTCTGCAGCCGTCTGTGCCTCATGTACAGCACCACGAACCCAATCCCGAGGGTCACCAGCAGCAGGAACAGCACCGGTACCACGATGGCAGCGACGTCTGTGGATCTACCGGTTTTTGTTGCGGAGGAGTCTTCACCTACAGTTGAGGGAGGGAGAGAAGCGCCATTAGCAACTGGTAGCACATTTCTCTAGTGAGTTCGTGAGGCTTTCATTAGTCTTTTGTTAAGGAGGATGGGGAAAATGCCAGGGACTTACCAGTTCCTAGCTCATCATAGAGAAGCGTGGCCGGCTTGCCACACATCTGCCCGCTGTACAGGCACCTGGCCTGAACGGTGAATGAATAGTTGTGACCTATCTTCAGGTTGGAAACTTTGAAGAAGTTTTCTGTGGTGTTCCCGAGATAAGCAGTGATGTTCATCAAGCTGTCAAACATGTGAATCTCGTAACCCTGAGAGTTGTGAAAACAAAGACACAAACCCCAAATCACTCAGCTGCAGAGGGCAGGTTTGCTCCTTCTGACAGGGCTTTGAAACTTGTTTTTCCTCCTGAATCTAGCTTCGACGAAATGCGTTGGGCTATCAGCCGGGAGAGAGCAATGCGGAGCCTCCTCCAGGCATCCGTCACTGAGCACTGACCTTGGCCAGTTCAGGGAGGAGAGAAGATTTCTGTCTGTCTGGTTCACTCTGTTCTTAGCATCTACCTGAGACCACCCAAAACACAGAGTCCAGCAATGGTGATGGCTTTTTTTGGCGTAGTTTGCTACCTGCGTGGGCCCTGACGGAGAACACGTCACAGATTTTCTGTCAAAGTCTAAATAATGACAACTCTCAGACGCGACCGATGTGCTTCCCGGCACAGCGGGGCAGTGTCCTATTCCCAGACCTCTCACGCATGTGACAGTTGACCTTTTCCAAGAGGATAATTATGTTCCTAAAAGGTGACCGACTGGATCTATCACCTTTAGTGCCTCGTGATATGAACTGAAGTGAGCTCTGCGTATCGGGCTCATCAGGGACGCTTAGGGGAGCAGAGCGTCCTGGTGTATTTCAAAGCGTCTGTGAAAGCAGCCTGGCAGCGACTCTGCTCTAGGTTTTTCCGAAACACTGCCTGTAGGATGGGAGAGACAGGGCAACTTACCCGGCTTTCATTGAAGTTACTTTCCTTTAATGCCAAACTCTTCCAAAAAAGCAGAATATGGTCATTTTCTGTTATAACTTTTAAGGCGTCTGGTGCAGACAGTGGAACTGCAAATGAGGAAAAAATGGCAGGTGGGTTAGGTTTTGACGGTGGTGACACTTTTCTTTTGGCTGAGAAACAGTGACGGGGGTCACTTCTGAAACTTAGTATTTTTTAGGGATCAGCACAACACTCTGCTTAGAAAAGGGCTGTGCTGGAGGAGAGGATACTGTGGCATGTAAGCTGGTAGGAGTTTTTCAGTGGGTTTTTATGGTAGGACCACGATGGTACTTCGTGGTGTCTTTCCCATTTCCATCTAGGCTGGAGAAAAACTCCCCAGCTATCATTTGAGAGGCTTCCTCTCTGCTGCTGCTGTTCGGGGGTTTAATTGCCTTCCCTGGGAGCTGCGGGGAGGCCTCTCAGGATTGGGCTTTGGCTGTGGGAGAGGACTAAGTGATGCAGAAACACTCCTGCAGCCTCCAGCCAGCACAGCGGTGGGATGGACGGTGTGTGGGACGGGTGCTGGATTCCCTCTAGCGGACACTGCTGCAAGGACTCACCCCGGCACCCACCCAGTGGAACTCTTCCCTTTACCTGTGTTGATCTTCATGCTGGATTCTTTGCTCATATTTCCCAGTTGAACAATCACGTGGTATTTGCCTCCCGGTTCAAGTTTCTTAATGGTGTACTCCACCGTGCTGTTCCGGGTTTTCACTTTGTAGATTTTATCTGTTTTTCTTACTAAATCTTTAACTGCGACAGCGTACAACTGCAGGGGGAGGAAAGGCACACAGTGAAAGACCTTACTTTCCTGCAGACTTGCTAGCAATCTCATACAATGGTAGGACATTAGATGGGGAGAGACAAAATTTAAATTAAACCGTGCCCGCGCTCTACAGAAAGCCTGGGAAGTAAGATTTCAAGCCTCGTGCTGGACTAGCTGGATCCCAGCCCAAGATCAGTACTTACAGATACCAACAATGCAGTTACTGGAACAGATGAGGGCAGGAAGAAAATCTCAGGTTGTATTTCTTAATGAATCACAAGGACGCAATGCAAATTCCTGCCCTGTCAAAGTTTCCAGTTTTGCCAGGAAGATATATACCTTTAAAGCTTTGCCGTTAAAGTCTCTGGGCCAGAATAGGAGCAGAAAGCTTGCTGAGAAAATGACTCGCCGCCAACGGAGCGAGACCTGACTGTACGCCAGCATGCCAGAAAACAGAACCGGGCTTTGTTGGGGCTGTGCCGGCGCGGATGGAGCGGGAGGCAGAGCCCGCAGCCCGGCTGGCCCGATGCCTGTCCTGCTGGTCTGCAGGCCGGGCTCAGGCACCGGCCAGCCCAGACTCCACGGCAAAGCTGAAGCCCAGAAAGGTGTTTTAGCACATGCCCAGGTTTGATTTCAGACTCGGTCAGCAACAGATATCCCAGACCTGACCCTTTTTAAACAGAGCGTGAACGTTATAGGCCTGAGCTAATGGCCAGTAATGTGAAGAGAGGAAACACAGGTCCCAGAGGTGTCAGCATCTTGACAACAACTATTTAGATGGAGGGTAGACCTGGTATCAGACTGGGTTCTCCTTCAGCAGCAGGGCAAGGATCTGTCTTTGAGCCAGGGTTTTGCACCCAAAGGGACAGGAGAAGGCACTGTGAGATATTACCATGTCCTGGTCGGGCGAATCGTAGGGCGATTCCCACTTAATGACCGCGAACGTCTTTCCGGTGTGCACCGAGTGGAGGTGCCGAGGGGGAAGCCGGTTGTCAGGGATCATCTTCACCACAACGTAGTCGGACGGTGGCCCTTGGTAGGGAGACATCACACGGACCTTGAAGGGATGACACAGCGGTTAATACTGTGCCGGCACCCTTCGGTACCAAACTACAGCCCGCGGTGCAGGTAGGAGGGGGAACAGAAAAGGAGCCTACCAGAAACAGGTACTGCTCGTCCCGCTGCACGATCACGGTGATGTTGTGGGAGGCCGTGGTGGTGTTGTGAGGGCTTCTGTACAGCTCGAGGAAGGATGTGGCATAGAAGATGCCGTAGACCTGCGGAGGAAGAGCACATCAGGGACGGCACAGGTTTTGGCAAGGGCCGGAGCTCCCACCCAAACTTCCACTGGCTGTCGCTTTTTAGGGACATGACGCAAAGACCCTTTTTCCTCTGGGCAGTCTCTGCTGCCCAAGTTCAGGTTCAGTCTGCCCAGTCGCTGCTGCACACCCCACCCTAAAATCCTGGGCTCAGCTCTGATAACACAGCAGTCAACTGGAAGACCACTGGAGCATCATACTGTCTGTATGCTTCTCCACTGGATCAGTGGCTGAACAAACAGACAACAAGAAGGCTTGCCTTGCTTCTGTTTAAGGGGCAGCAGGGGCTTTCCCTCGTCTTTTGAGCATAAAATTTTCAGGGCCTTGCAATTCAGTCCCTACAAATAATCCTGTTTAAGATTTTGCTTGTGTTTTGAGGCTCTGAGCTAGACCCTGTCCTGGCTGGTGAGAAAAGAGAGTCGGTGCCTTACGACATTCCTCGGTCCAGTCCAGCTGCACTCCACCGCAGTCTGGTTGATGGCCTTGGCTTTGAGACTTGGTGACGCAGGTCTTGTTCCACTGGTCACCACATGTACAAAAGATAGAGGGCTGTCACCCAGCTCCGTCTTAGCCCAAGCAGAAATTTCATAGGGGGTGTGTGCTGTCAGATTTGCCACTGAGCAAGAAGAGAAACGTGCGCTATTAGGTGAGCCAAAGTACTGCAACGGGAGGGTGAGAGCACTAGGAAATGGTCAGCAGCATCAAACAATCTTAGACAGGAGCCTGCCTCTCTCGCTTTGTGTTTTGATTCATTTTGACTCATTTCCTTTATACAGAAGCACGTGGGACTCTGGTTCTAACCTGTGCTTTTCTGTATCGGGATGCTTTCCCGTATCTAGACTGTGCACATCAGTGACTTTTCCAAACCAGAGAGTAATCTGATTAACAGGGACACGCGCTGTATACAAGCCCAAGAAATTGTTGACCTTTTGCAGAGTAGATAAGGAACCACAAACAAAATCCCGTGTGATGAGAAAAGGCTAGTGCAGCTCTGGGAGGTAAATCCCAAATCCGCTTGAAATCTCCAAGCCCTAAGAAGAGAGGGCAAGGATTTGCTGGTTTGTCCCCCAAGATTTATTCTTTCCTAAACAGAAACTACTCAGTTGCAAAAAAAGAAGAAAAAAAAAAAAATCCTGTAGCCTTCCGTAAAACCTTCCGTTTGGTGTTGACTAAAGCAGAATTTTACACTTTGTGCAGAATTTACCTTTTTGGATGGACTTTTCTCCTTCTATGATCAGAGTCCTTTTTTCCTGCCTGTGTGTATCAAATGTCCAGTAGATGTTCACAACATAACCGCTGACCTGTCAAGCAGCAAGGGCACACAATACGAACTATCAGTTCAGCTGGTTTTGCATGCAGTGAAAGACTCGCTGGTGAAAGTCTTTGCATTGTATTTCCCATCCTAATTAAGAGAGCTGGGACGGCTGATGAGTAGCAAGAAAGGATTTGGCATGAAATAACCAGTTTCAAAAAGTAATTGCAACACTGAAATGGGTGACAGCTTATCCCATCCAGTATTTACCCAACGCAGGCCTTTTTTTCTTTTCTTTTTTTCTAGTTTCAGAAGTAAAGGTAAAATTTTTACCTTGATATTAGTAGTCATTTTTAGGCTGAAACTTATGGAGTCCTCGCTGTAGCTCTCAATGTGTATGACAGGTGGAGGAATGACTGGAAGGAAAGAAAGGGAGAAATGGCTGGTACTGCAGCACAAAGAAATACAAATACTTATCGAGAGGGGACAGGTAAAATACAGGCTTTCATTACAACAACCATCCCTCAGACCAGGAATCCCCCATCTTTCCAGCCCCAACCTTGCCCACACACCCCTCAGAGAAGGCACCGACGTGCTGTACCTCCACCGTGTTCTCAGTCAACCATCTAAAAGCTGCCTTACCTGTGCCTTGCTCGGCACAGGCTGGAAGCAGAGAGGTCTGGACACGGGTGTTTTACTTCCGAACTCAGTGGGACAAGCTCCTATCACAGTTAACGGCTTCTGGCCTTCAGAGGAACTGGTGAGGGAGGTTAGGGGCTATTGATGGGGACGGCTGCCAAACGCTCATGCAAAACCTGACGTGAAAGTTATTACGGTTCTTTCTACCTCTGTTTTTCTAACCATCAGATACTCTTGTGCTTCATGTTATCTGAATCCTGCAATTTTAGTAGCGTAGTGTTTTCTTTCCTTCCTTTTCAACACAGTGAGGATGCGCTTTTGTCTAACAAATTAGCAGACAATTTTGACATCAGAATATAGGTTTGGAAGAAGAACTTGGCATGAATACAAATGATTTCAAAAAGCTTTTTTAAAAACAGTTCATGGGGAAATGATTTACTTTGTTGTTTGAATTTATCTACTGTAACGTTGTGATAGTTCGTGGGAGCCTTAGTGGTCTTTTAGTGGTCTAACCTACACGAGATGCAGAAACCATCATAATCATAACCTAAGAGGGAGAAGAATGAGCAAGCATCCTGTCAGCCAGTGACAGCGAAGGAGTTAGTGGTAATGTGTCTCGCCTATCCGAAGGTATGATCTAGCCTACACAAGTCAGAGGGAATCCATCCGCAGTCCAGGAGAGAGGGGCACCTTCTAGACAGGCTTCTCGCTCGCTTCCCGGGCAGTACCTCCATCCTACATGCCCCAGAGTCCAGAGGAAGAGTCAGCAACCTGTTCAGACTTGCCACTGAACTTTGAGGCCGATCAAGTTAAGCGAAACGGTACAGCAAAGTTGTTACATAGCGTAAAACGCTCAGTAGGGAAGAATGAAGAACGAGGAGGTGGTTACGCATGCTGATGCTAACACTTCGGGCTTGCATGCAGCCTTTTTGCTGCGTTGTCTGAGTTGACTGAAACAACAACATTTACCTTTGCCTTTTATGGTGGTTATGGATTTGGAATCGCTCCAATTTCCCACTCCTCGACTAGTTACCGCAGCAACCTTTTCAAATAAGAGGGGTAGTTAATATGAACAAACGTATGCCGCCACCGTTGTATAATGCAAACAGAGAACGAGGTTAGAGCAAGGTTATGGACATGGCAGAGCTCATGGGAAAAGGACTTTGAAGCAAACAATTGCTTAATTACTTGGCAATAAAATGCTTATTACAGAGATAAAGCAGACTACTTTAAGTCAATTAAAGGAATCTAAGAGGAGGGAGGTGCATCCTCTTTGCAGATAACCACTCTTTTATGAGATCTTTATGAGGAGTCCATCAAGATAAGGAGCTTTGGACTCTATTTGCCGTAGCGTAGGTAAGAATCATGCCAGTGAAGTCTATGCGAGTGCTGAATCCAGTTCCAAAGATTTATTTGGGAACAGATTAGTATGGGAAGGAATACCGAGGAAGGAAAGACTCGCTCCAACCGAGTGCAAGAATTACATTGGTTCATGGGTGGGGAGAGGGGGTTATCCCACCTCCCAGTCAACTCCCCCACGAACCCATGCTCATTCAGCACAGGGAGGATGGACAATGGCAGAGCATACATTTCCCAGGGCCCAACGTGCAGACTTTCATTTCCTATTCTTATTTGTTCTGTCTGTAATTACCCAGCTTCTCCCACGTGCGCACATTCCCCACAGGCGCATCTGCTTCTTTTCCCAGTGATACAGTCAGGACCAGATTTATCTCTGGCCCAGATCCAGTGCAATCGCAGTGACATTGGAATGGGCAATAAGTAGCGCAGTTTCCATAATACAGCCTGGCCTTCTGGGAGAAGGAGCAAATTCAGGCCTTGAAACTATATACATTAGCAGTGCAAATGCCAAGCCCCCGTTGCGGGTTGACATTAAAGGGCAGAATTTTACCAACATACTTTTTTAGCAAGTACTTGACTGTGCAGGACTTAGGCTGTCTAGCGAAAAGTAATGAGCGCGTGCATAGGTAGAGCTTTGAAAATACTCACTCTAACTGTGTATAATGTGTTGACCTGCAAGTTCTTGATCTCAGTGTAGTTCTTGGTGGTTCTAAGGGACGACCACTCCTTGGATCCAGTCCTGCTGTATTCCACCTAGGAGCACCAAAACAAGGGATGAGGGCTCCACAGTCAACAACACCGCGGGGTGACAGGTCCCTCTGTGTCAAAATGTCAGTAGAAAGAAGTATGAAAGCTTAGAAAGGGAGCCAGAAATGAAATTATGAATCTGAGGGCTGTGTCGCTACCTATAGCCATGCAGCATTTCTTCTCCCAACTTGCCTGATGCTCTCAGCAGATTTCCTCTATGAAATGTCCTATTCCTGGCCCACCCCCCTCTTCAGAAAGGCCAGCTACCCTCAGCAGCCTTCCCTGTTCCACCACCGGTCTGGACTCCGCCCTGCCAGCAGCAAGACTCACGATGAATTCCCGTATGAGGCCATGGGCATTCACGGGGGGACTCCAGCAGCCCGTCACCACACCCTCAGCTTCTTTTTTCAGGGACAGCTGAAGGTTAAAAGGAGCATCTGGTACTAGGGAGAGAAACAGAGGTGTTAGTGACGGTCGCAGCTGGTGTGTCTGGATCACATGGGGAAAAGCAGGGGTCTCCTTGGCCAAGCGGTCCTGGCTCATGGGAGATGTCTTCTTCCTGCAGTTGTGTCCCGAATCCCTTTCACCACCCTCTGGAGCAATAAAGCCTTTTTAGTGACTCTGATGAAGCTAGGATTTTGCTAAGCTCTTTGCTTTATTTTGCATCCCTTCCTTAACCTGACCTCCATTCTGCAGCTAGAAAGATCTTGCTCCTTGCATGCGGTACTGAACAGTCCCGTGGGCTCCTCACTGCGCTGTGAGAAGAGATGAACTTCCCAATGACACTAAATCACTAAGCAAGAAAGAGGGCAGGTTGGTGACTCAGTGCACGACTGACTCTAGGCAGGGAACCCACAGCCCTTTTTCCCAGTCCAGCACAATTCCCAGGCCTGTGGAAGACTGCTTTTGTTCATAACGGGGATACCTTCGTGGTATCTACTTTCTAAGCCGAAGCGGAATGCATCAGGTCACTGCTACGACCATGCAGGTCTGCTTACATCCTTCAGGTGCCCGGAGGGTGATGAAGTCGTTGGTGTTGTAGACTCGGCTGAGACACTGCACTTGGACTTTCACCTGATAGGTACAGTCAGGCTTGAGGACTTTCAAAACGCTGTTGGTTTTGTTGCTGTGGGTTTCCAAAATCTTCCAAATGCTTTCACCGACCGTCCTGCACGAGAGAGTCAGACCCCTCTAGTCAGGACAGTGTTTAGTGAGGGTGAAACCATCTATCTGTATGTTAAGAGCTTGCTGCTTAGCTTCCTTTTCAGTAAAGCGAACACCTGCTTGAAAGGATGCTCTTTTAAAGCCTGAACTAAACATAACTCAGTGACTTACAAGCGCTGTCCTATGAGGTTTTCTATAACTGCTGTGCTCTGATTTCTTGAATTTGTTCTCGTTGTTAGCGGTCCCACAAAGACAAGACCCAAGCCAAAAACCACCACCAAATACAGCCATATGACTGTCTGAGTAAACAATCATGGAGAAAACAAATACAGCTCTCCATGAATGCCCCCGAGTTACAGCTGTTTTGGGTCTCCTTTGCAACCAAGTCTTAGAAGCTTTTCCCAGCTGAACTAGAAGCATTATCCTCATGCTTCTCCTAGCCTTTACTTCATATGAATAGCAACGGGTCATGCAGTGCAATGGGTGCTGTACCTGTAATAGACATTGTAGACACAGGAGGTCGAGGACATCCTTTTTGGCCGAGCCCACATCAGAGTGACATCGCCGGAGAAATCAGCCGTCCACTGGAGGTTCTGGACTTTGTACACGATTGTGTCATCTAAGCAGGCAACGGGAAAAGTTAGTTTACCAGAGGGAAACAAGGCCTTTGGCCAGAACAGAAACAAGGGTTATGTTCATAGCACAGACATTATGTGGAGGTAGAAACAGTAACATGACCGAAGGGAGTATTTGTGCCTGCCTAAATTACACGTCTAATTTGGATGGTATTATCAGTGGAGAAGAGCGGGCTCTTCAGAAGGCAGTTCAGAGCAGGAACATACCCCTGGTGCTCTTAGTTCTCCCCAAAATATCTTGGTTGTCTTTATGCTGCATCATGCAAGCATCCTCTTTCCCCCAAGGCAAGATAAAGCGTGGCCGTTGATGAAATACTCTTCAACATCATTTTGGAAGTGTACGAGCACAAAGTGATCAGTGCAAGCTAAGTCACTCTTTTACTCGTGCAATGAATCTGTGCTGTCACTGTAAGCCATCCCGGGCTTTTCTTGGCGTGGTTTTCCTTATCATATCTCGCGTTCAGAAGAAGGACCCAAGTGAAGGCAGGTAATTAAGGCAGGAGTCTGGGGATTGCCGTGACACGAGCTCTGCGGCTGAATCACCACCTGACCTTGGGAGAGGCACTTAGAGGATAACAGCACTGTGAAATCCAGTGCCGGCAGTGGTGGGACTGGAGGTGCTTATCTGAAATGGCCCAAATCCAAGCCCTGCTCCCACCAGGCCATTCCTTGCTTTCTGCCTCCGGGGACCATGTGTTGGAGTCCACATCTAAGTGCCGTGGCCTGGCCCCGCTCGGGTGCTTAGCTTCATTCCCAATGCTGTACAGAAATGAAGCGAAGCAGAGCCAAGCTGCTGCTGCTGCTTTGCTTTCCCTAACCAACTGGAAATGAAACCCAGCAGGCATGCGGGTCTGTGGACAGGCACGGCAAGACAAGCTATCCAAGGGAAAAGAGATGGTTTCCCCTTGGCGCAGCAGCCAAGCCGTGAATCTCTGCAGCTCCTTCCCCTCCCCTGAAACTACCAGCCTCTCTCAATCAATATTTAATTAAAGAACTAAAACCTGATTGATGCTCAAATCCCCAGGCAGTTCAGTAGGAAAGCGGCTGAATCTCATGGCTGGCCAGAGACAGCGATTGATCGCTGTTATCTGCCCAGGGCGGGCTGCGGTGTGCCTCCCGCCTGCCTCTGCGGGGCCACCGAAGGCCAGTGTGGGAGCACCAGTGATGGCGGCGGGGCACGTGCCACGGCTCCCTGGGTCACCTTGCAAAGGAGGACAGAGCAAGAGACTATTGCTTCACCCGGGGGCCATGTAAAATAGACAGCTTTGCTCTTACCTGTCCTAAAGTTGTTTTTTGGTGTCAGAGGCTGCTGGAAGACAAATTGCCAGTGTAGAAACTGGCTGGAAAGTTTGTCCCAGCTGGTTATAAATGGGTGAGGAGGTAGCTTGGACAACTGAACAGAGGCAGATACCTCTAGGATGTTATGAGCGAGAGGTCACGTATCCAGGAGAGCACCTCTGCATGCTAACACAGAGCAGGGCATGAGAAATGGGAGAGGGCTGCTGCTTACCGGTGCAGTTCCTTTCATCGCTGCTGTCCGAGCAGTCCAGATATCCATCACACCGCTCTGTCGCCATAATGCAGGCCTCTCCGTCCTCGCATTTGTAACCATTAGGGCACAACAGGGTGCTGTGAGTAGCTGAAAGAGGCAGAACGGTTTCAGGACTCAAGGCAGGAAAGTTCCCCCACCAGCGCTGGGCTGTTTGCAGTGCCAGTGCTAGTTCAAAAGCAGGCATGATGCTGGGGTGGCTGCATGTCAGGGATGGAGCCCAGGCAGAGTATGTCAGTCACAGGGCTATCTCGTTCCGGCTGCGTCTTCTGGCACGATCACACATGGTGGCATCAGAAGAACCTGGAGCTTACCCCACTGAAAACAATAGCTGGACTTCTAATGGGAAGGGCACTGGTTGGCTGGCCTTTTTTCCCCTTTTTTGCTGTAATGCTGCATTTACTGCATAGATTCCACCAGCAATAAAACTCCTCAGCGGCTCCCCCGTCCTCACGAGCAGCTTCCCAAGGGAAAGCCAGCCGAGATGCTCTCTCCCCCCAGCACTTACGGCAGTTCCTCTCGTCCGTGCCGTCCTGGCAGTCCCGCAGGCCGTCGCACCGCTTCCAGTTGGGGATGCACTTGTGCAGCTGCTGGCACTCAAACTCGAACCTGCTGCAGCGTCCTGGGAGCGCCGGGGAGGTGGCCGTCACGTTGGGTCCTGCACACAGCAGCGAGTGAGGAAACCACCCAAAGCACAGCCAGGCTGCCGCTGCCACCAGGAGGGACCAAAACCTGTCCCCAGGTCCCGACTCCACTAGATGGCAATCTCTTCCCATCTAGCAGGTACGTGGCTTCTGCTGGGATGATGCCGAAGCCGTCCTCTCTGCTGACTGCAGAGGGCTGGAAAAGCAACTGGTTTGCAGGGGATGTCCTGCACCAGCTCAGAGCTTGGCAGGCATTAGCAAGGACCGCAGCGAGAAAAAACCCTCTTTTACCTTCAGCATAAGCGTGAGCTGGAAACCCACCCTGCAGGCCCGCTCTCTGTGTCCCTACACAGCCCGAGACGTGACGGCATTTGAGCAGGGACCCGCTGCGGCAATAATTCATGCTGCCTGCGGGGCTGGAGCAGTGTCCCAGCCGGTGGCCGGAGGTCTGACCCCAGGGAGAGAGGATGCAATTTACCCCTGCAATCTGGCAAGGCTCTGAGACTGAGAGGCCAACAGTCCTTGCAGATGTGATCCTACAGAAAAAGGAAAGGGGTGAGGAAAAGAGAAGCTTACGTGAGGTAGGGCAGGCTTCCTCGTCGGAGCCGTCGGTGCAGTCCTTGAACCCGTTGCAGACCCAGCTGTTCATGATGCAGGCGCCACTGTTGCAACGGAAGTGATTAGGTAAACACGTCGGTGGGACCGATGTAGTAACGGGATGAACCGGAGAACCTAAAAATACACCGTTCAGAGCTGACCTGAGAGGCCTGCTCCTGTGTATGGGCTGTAAGCTGCGCCTGTTCCCAGCAGACTGAAAGCCACTATCAGCCGAGGGAAGCGGGGAGCAGGCAAGGCATTACAAGCCCAGTGTTTTAATCTGCGTTGTATCTGCACAGCCCCTAATCAGATTTCCAAAAACACAGAGTAAAAAGATGCATGAAATGCGCACACAGCCCATTCATGGGGGATTTTCGGAGCCACGGGGCTGGCGCAGGCTGTCCTGAGCAGCGCTGTGAGATGACAGCCGATGCCGAGAGCGGTCCTTCAGCATCCTGCAGCCCAGCCTCGGCAGGGCTCCTGCGAGCAGAGCAGAGCAGAGCTCCGCGTGCCCTCACCCTCGCACTCCTTCTCATCGGACCAGTCCCCGCAGTCATTCTCCTCGTCGCACTTCCACCGGTTGGGGATGCAGTGCCCGTTCCCACACTGGAACTGGTAGTACCGGGAGCAGTTTGGGGCCTCTGTCAGGTTTTCTGACAACGAGAGGAGAGTGCCATGAGTCCCAGCGTTATCTCACCAGTCTTCAGCACAGCTAAGGTGTGGGAGCATCTCAGGCCAGGCTACGGCTGGTCCAGACAGCATCACCCTGTCTATTCCCCCGAGCAGTACAGGCAGGGTCCTTTCTCTCTATCTCCAGCAACCCCATTCCTTACAGCCCTCGCCAGCCTGCTGCCCCCACTATTACATCTGTGTGCTGGGTGCTTCGTGGCCAGACATCACCTACGATCTGAGAACCAGAGCTGACAGCAAAATTCAGACAGAGCACGGCAGAAACAGAGAAGCAAGCCCTGCAACTCTGAAATGAAGACGCAGCTGCTTTGTCTGGCTGGGTACAGCCTACAGCTACCCAGGGAACAGTGGTAAATATTGAGTTTGGCTGAAAACTGCCTGTCTGCTTTAGGCTGGGAATCTGTGGAGTAAATATGGTCACATATGACTTAGTCAAGCCCAGGACGTGCCAGCCGTATTGGATTTTCAGTGTGCTTCAGTTTACCTACCTGCGATAGGAGGAAAATGATACTGATCTCCATGTAAGACACCTGCAATGTGCAAGTGGAATGCTACACACACGTATATGGACACACGTATGAGTGCGTATGTAAAACACGAAGACCCTGAGGTACTGCTCACCACAGTTTGCTTCGTCAGAGTAATCGCCACAGTCATCCATCCCATCGCACTTCCACACCAGGCTGATGCACACGCCGTTCTGGCACTGGAAGCTGAACTGGTCGCAGGTCCGGTGGAACTCGGGGTCCTGAGCTGCAGGGTGGCACACAGAGACATCAGAGGTTTAGTGTAAAGACCAAGGGCTTGAGGGAAGCTCATCACGGAGGAGGAAGGAAGGAGTGCACTCAGAGGCAATCATGGATTTATAAGCAGAGCATGACAGCCCAGAGCCACCTCTTAGGAGATCTGGCAGCTTTCTGGTACCCTGCGGAACGCACTCTCCTCTCCATGCCTCTGGTTTCATTCTCTGTCCAACCCTCCTTTTGCAAAGATGCACAATATCACGCTTACAGCAGCCAGCGTAGTTGGCATCTTCATCTGATCCGTCTCGACACTGGATGATGCCATCGCATACCATGGAGTGGAACAAGCACTGCTGCCGGTTCTTGCACACGAAATCCATGTAGCGGGTACACAGGGGCTCTGGAGAAACGGGAGGTCAGGAGGGGAGGGGATGGCACCTCTGCCGTCCTTGGCAGCAGGAATGCCACCAGCTGCGATCTGCACCGTCCTGAGCGCAGCGGCCGGATTTCAGGAAGTTACAGAAAGTTTCCAAGACATATCGCTCGAGCTCTGTCCCTGCACAGGCTGCCCTCGCCCGATAACGCGTCAGGGTGCAAGCGGGCTGGCACAGGCGTCAGGAAGGGTTTGGTCACCTCCCCAAATACAGCTCCTGATAGCGCGCCCTCCCTACCCGTCACAACCCTGCCTGCTGCGCCTTTTGCTGACGCTCTCAGACCAGCTGATCTCCCGGGGGCTCGTGAATGCTAACTAAGGCTTCCCCATTATCTCGCCAGGGCTTTTCTCCCAGCAAGACAGGCTTTGGCAGACCGTGAAGGCTGCCAGCCCTCGCTGCCGGGGTCCCGCCAGCTCCCCGCGGCCCCGGTACTCACCACAGTGCTGCTCGTCCGAGGCATCGGAGCAGTCGTTGATGCCGTCGCAGTGTTTGCTGGTTGGGATGCAAGTGCCGTTTGGACACTGGAAGCCGTTGCATTTTTTTTCTGAAATTCAGAATTGGGTGGATGTTGTGTGTTTTTTTTAAAGTTGCCTTTAGTTAGCTACAAAAAGCCACAGCACAGCCCCGATTGCCTTCTCCCTGTGTCCGTCTGCTTTTGGAGGGATAGGAATCGCCCCCCTGAGTTTGCTGCAGGTTTATCTCAGTGAGTTTGCAGAAATCCCTCCCTCCCCGTAGCAGAGCCCCCTCCACACGTCGCGTGTTACCGCAGTTGGTGGGGTCCTCATCGGAGCCGTCCTGGCAGTCGGCGTCGCCGTCGCAGGCCCAGCGCTGCGGGATGCAGTGGCCGTTCTGGCACTGGAAGCTGGAGGCCTCGCAGGTGTGATATACTGCTGGAACCAGAGCCGGGGGGAGCGCCTGAGCACGCCGTGCCGCCACGTCCCTGCTGAGCTGCAGCCTGCGTTGAGTCGGGCCCTGCCGCCACGCACCCAATGCTCCCTCTGCCCGCATCGGGACTTTATGCCGTGGCAGGTCCCAGCGCTGAGCGCGGCTCCAGAGCACAAGCGACCACCCCGTGGACACCAGGCAAGAGATTGCCGGGAGTCCAGGTTCTCCCTGGGTCACGCCATGGTCTTTCTCTCTCTGTGCCGTACTTGCTCACCAGCCTGTGTGCCTCAGGGATGGCTTTCGGAGGCTAGCGAGCCCTCCTAAAGCTCTCCCAAAGTCAGGAACCTCTTTCCCTTTGATCTCGGCCTTGGGTGTGTGCGGGCAAAGGTGACGCTGGTGGCATCTTGCCAGAGATGGCAAGAAATGTCACGGCGAGCCTTGGCAGAGCGGCAGGGTCCCCCACGCAGGGCAGGACAGACTCGGACACAGCCTTTAATGAAGGCCGGCAAGGCTTTTCCATGTTGCCAAAGCAAATTAGAAATACAATTCTCCTTGGGTTTCCAAGGGAGTAGGGCCCTGGCTTTCCTTAGGCTCCTGTCACAAAAATATCTGCCTGTGGGGTACCTGGGTTGAAGCCTAGGCTACGTTGTCACTTTAGAGACAAATACCGCTCTTCAACCAGGAGAGCACTTGTCGTTATTGAGAAGAAAAGCAACGTTCAACTTAATTAAATTGCATGCTACTGAATTTTAGGTTAGCAAGTGACATGCACTTGCAGATATTTCAAAATGCTACAATCTTGTGGCAGTAATATTCTATTAGGTATTCAGTGTGAAATGTAATTATTTTAGATAAGAGCAATAATTGCAGCCGGTGGCGTCAGGTGAAACGTTTCTCAAATAATTGTGATCCTCTTAGATAATTTCAACTTCAGGCTTTACACACCCGATATGCTTTTTTGAAGTAGTTCCTTTCCTGTAGTAATTCTCTCCAGAGAAACTCATATGAGAGATAAGTGATACCAATATAAATTAAACCTCCTTCTATAGCCACGCGCTCAGAATACTAACGACCAGCATCCCCAGCGCCACGCTATAACCCCGTATGCTCGAGGCACGAGCTCGGAGGCCTGAAAGGGATCTCCTAGATCCTCGTGCCGGAGCCCCCCCCCGCTGTCCGTCCCAGCGGCTCCGGCTGCAGCCAGAGCAAAGCCACTGCCGGTATCCCCGGGGGCTCTCATGGTCCCCGTGGGGCTCCCCCGGCCCCATCAGCCCATCTGGCTCGGATGGGCTGATCTCAGCCACGTGGCATGGAAACTACTGCTGTTATCTGAAGTCTCCTGTGTGATGCTTTACAAGTATGATCTTACGCCTTTCTCTGATGGACTGAAGCGCTGCCTACTCTCAGAACTCTCTTCTCATGCAAATACTTAGATTTTTGGCTTGGTTGGTTTTTGTTTTTTTGTTTGTTTGGGGTTTTTTAATGGAAAAGACCAATACATTGTTATCTGTTGGCTTTTCTAATGAGGAAAGGGCTCTATCTGGGCATTAAATTTAGGATACTGCTGAGGGACATCAGTTTTATACTGTGGTGCTGAGGATGGTCGAGTATTGTGATTTTCAACTGCAAATAGAGAATGAGGCTCACGGGTGTAGGACTTGCTGCACGAGAGGCATAAACTAGGAACAATACTATTTCCGGCAACCAGGTTGCATCAATACGAGTTGTAAACAAAACCAAGAGTGGATCTTCCACGTGTGACTCCATACTCATGACACCCTCTTTAGATTTCCAAACCCACCGAGTGAAGTGAGGCTGCTAGAAGAGGAGCCACTTCCCAAACTAAATCTGCCTCTCCTTCAGATCAGTTAATTGTGGAGAAGCTGCAAGAACCACACCTGTTTTCTGCGATGTATTTAATGGCAAGAAAACGGTCAGAGTTCAAGCTGTGAAACGCGATCAGTGCACGCTGGCCCGTTAGCTGCCTCCGTGCCACAAGGGAACCCTTTCTGCGCAGAAGCATCCTTTGGCTGCCCAGCAGCCACAGACCCGCTTCCCCACTCAATGGAGCTTCAAAGGCACGGCCACCGCCGGCTGGTATGCACAAGGTGGACGGCCCCATGGCTGCTGCAGCAATGCACGCCTGTCGGTGCAATCTTGCAAGTAAAAAGCAAAGCTAGATCACTGTACGAGCATCGCAAAGCTGTCGGCAAATTCACAGCGAGCCCTAAGGCCAGTCGAAGGCACTGGAGGAAAGAAACCCTTCGTTTTTGGAGCATTATATCACTCGAGCTGAGCTACGGGCTGCCTGGCTGCCCTGCTGGGTGGCTCAGCTAACAAGCAGGGAAACTGAGGCACAAGACATTGGCTGATATCTTACAGCACCTCAGGCTGTAAGCAATCAGTGTTTGCAATGGAAGGTTATTGATCACATCAAAGTGCTTACCAGTGCAGTTCACTTCATCGGACCAGTCCCTGCAATCGTTATCGCCATCACACATCCAGGAAAGACGAATGCACATCCCTGAGCTGCAGCTGAATTCATCATTTCTACACTGGTGAGCCTCTGCAAACAAGCACACACAGGTCAGATGCTGCTGGGGCCAGGGAAGGAGGAGGAGGAAAGCTTCACATGGGCTATTGACCGCGGAGAGGAGGCTCATATCTCAGAGGGACAGCCTACACAGCCCTGCAAAGAAGACTCGTCTTGAAAGCATGTTTTTGTGCCTTGTCCCTAGCCCTGAACAACCAAGAGCTACTGCCCTGCTGTTTACCAGCCTCTTCTCTCCTCCAATTCAGCACGCCACCTCTCCGAACGGCTAAGCTGGAGGTGGGTGGCCGCAAACATGGCAACACCGAGCAACCCACACCTCCCATGTGCTTGCTGAGCAGCTGCCCAAGGTCAGCTTGTAATCACCAAATATTTGGCTTTCGGTCCCAGGAGTACCCAAGGAGCAGAGCAGGAGAGCTGGATAACGGCACAAAAGTCTCCCTGCCGGACCACAGCGAGGGGGAGAACCAGCGCACAGCCTCGCTCTCTTCTCCTGTCCCTCATTTCCCAGTAGCCAGTAAATGATGGGAGGAGGCGGCTGTTAGCCAGGATAAACAGGGGGATCTGGCAAAGCGCTGCCTTGCCCTACAGCGTCTGCGAGTAGCACCCTGCCCCAAAACTCTGCTGGGCTTTCTGCGCTTGCACAGGCACAGGGAAGGAGGTTTGAGCGAGGGCACTCACCGCAGTGACTTTCATCGCTGTTATCCCCGCAGTCGTCCTCCAGGTCGCATTTGTAGGACAGCGGGATGCAGGTCCCCGAGCCCTGGCAGCGGAACTGGGTCTCGACGTCACACACGGTGGTGGCTAATGCAGCGGGGAGGGAGAGGAGGAGGAGGAGAATGAGGTTAAGGTGGTGGTGGTTAGAAAAGGGTTTCTGCTGCCCGAGCGTGCGTACTCGGTGCAGGGAAGGGAAGGAAGAGGGACAGCATCCTGTCAGCTTTGCTCAATGCAGCCTGAGTTGCTGCTGCTGTATTTTAATGTCGTTATTAGGCGCTCCGCATAAAGCAGAGCAGAGAGGGGTTAGCTGTCTGTCTGGGGATCAGGACCGAAGCTCCTGGCACCGTCATGTCCACTCGCAAGCCAGGGGCAGTGCCTCCCAGCAGGGAGCAAGAAAGCCGAGGCTGTAGAGCTGCCTGCTCCCCACAAAGGGGCCTTGAAACCACGGGTGGTGCGATGAGACAGGGCAGACAAAGGAAGGGAAAAGCTAGGCATGAGCGGTGCTATCCAAGGCAGCATCCCTGTGCCAAACTGGTTGACCCCCCAGCGAGCCCCCGCAGAGGCACGGGTACCCACAGAGGCTTTCCCTCACCTGGAGACAGACAAGGAACTCAAACTCGGACTCTGCTTACTGGTATCTCAACTTTGGCAGGAAAATACGTTCCTTATCAGTACAAAATGGGCATAAATGGCATCTCTCCAGAACACCACCAATTCCTAACTTTAAACCCGGCCATTTTTCCACAGTGCACTAATGCAAACCCTTCAGGCTCTGCAAAGCTGTGGAACATCTTCCCCTCCTGCACGCATTGGTGGTCCCTAATTTTACTCGAAAAGTTGACCTCCATCTTTAATGTGTGAGCTCGATTTATTAGCTCAACAAGAGGCCCATGTCCACACAATGCAGACAGAAAGTCACTTTCTACCAGCACTCTTTTCCTTGGCATTGGCCGTGCCCTCAATTAGCCTCAGAAGACAATTACTGCAAGAGACAAACACACGCCCTCATATGAGAGCTGGCATCCATCTCACCGAATTTTAGACATTTACACCTGAGCTGGTCAAGGGTGAAATATTGGTCCTTGCAGGACAGAACTCATCCAACCGGCTTCGGACATCTACCAAAGGAGAAGGTGAGTTGCACCCCCAGAGCGCCTCTTGCCCTCCATGACTACGAAGGGAGCGTAGACCATTGGCTCAGGTGCAATGCCGACACAGCAGACATCTAAATTTGGACGGGCGAATGCCACCGCAGGACACTTACGGCAGTTCTTCTCATCGCTCATGTCCCCGCAGTCATTATCGTTGTCACACTGCCAAATGCTGTTTATGCAGTTCCCATTGAAGCATCTGTACTGGTTCGGCAGACACGTGTTTTCTGGTGCAAAAGGGAAAACAAAAACAAGCTGGCATGAGGCATGACGCTGCGCTTTCAGAAGACGGGCCGTACTCCTCCTCGCCCAAAGGGCAGCGGAAAGGTCGTGCCGACCTCTCACAACGGCAGAAACCTTCTCTCAACATAAAGCAGCAAGAACCGAGCATGGTTTTACCTTCCTTTATGCAAGTGTTGTTCTTCATGACGTAGCGGTGAGGACAGTCGCACTTCACCTCCCCTGTGGGCAGCACGGTGCTGGACACCCCATCGGGGCACTTGCAGCTCCTGCCGTTGTTTGATTTGGGCAGGCAGAGCAGGCTGCAGGGCTTGGCAATGCAGGCGTTCTCCCCTGGCACGAGGAGGGGGAGGAAGGGGACACCGTCAGGACAGAGGGAAGCCCAACTTTTCACCTACCATCCCAGGCTCTGGGTTCAGACCCCCGTAAGGAGCCAGCTCTGCAGTGCCAAGTGCTGAGGCTGGGCTTAGAAATGCAGCTATCTGCAACAGGGGAATCGAGGACCTTAAAGGTCCTCCCAGTCTCTTGCAGGCTGCTGACTGGCAAAGCCCTTTGATGATCTTACACCCACCTGAAAATGAAGCCAATCCCTTCAGCACATTCATCATGCAGGGGCCACCGCTACCTTATCGCAGTCCAGACGGACAACTAAGTGGAGGACAAAGTTGGTGCAGCTCTGAGACCCTATATATTTTTTTTGGTCCATACAGCGCTTTGCATGGAAAGGCCGTGGTCTGCGACCTAAACTATGAGGTGCCACCGCAGCCGAGTGTCCTAGGGGCTCCCTCCCTGATGGGGAGTATCTCTCGTGGCAGCCGAGGAGCCGAGCGCACCGCTCATGAAACGCGTTCCTTACAATGGTGCCTGAGCGCTTCAAACCCCGCAGGAATTGGGGATATATTCAAGCTCATGAAATGTGAGCTGGGATGGCCCGGCGGCCTGGGAACCTGTGGAAATGGGGGATGAACACGTTTCTAAATAGCAGGAAAGATCATCTGCACACTCACGTGATTACCTGTTGTCTTTCCTCTGTAAAAGATTTTCATGTCCATGATCCCATTTAATCGGCTGACTAAGGTCTCCATTCTGGAGCCGCTGGTTTTAGATGCTCTGAAAATACTCAGCTGTGACCAGTCGTTCCAGTAGATTTCATTCTGAAACACAGGCTTTGCTCTTAGCACCAGGAACACCGCTGCCGGCGCCGTGCTCATCAGCGGTTACCTGCGCTAAGCCACCCTAACCACCTGGATGCATGGGGAAACTGAAAATGCAAAGTCTCCCCAACCTGAGGGGAGGAAGATGAGGAAGACCTGAGCTGGGATTTGAGCAGGAATGGAAGCGGCAGTCACATCTGCTGAGTGGCAAACAGTTTGGGGAAGATAGAGCCGTGCAGCTGTATCTCCTGGATGTTGGTCCCGCTTTCAACTGCTCCTGCCCGCTCGTTTCAGGGGTGTATGGGAACGTGCCAGGAGCAGGAACAGAGCAAGCATCACGCCTGCTCCCACCCTCCGAATCCAGCGTGCTCAATGCTGTTCTGCCGCCCGCCCCATACACCCAACAACCTCCGAGCGTGTCTGCTATGGAAACGCATACTGATGGGAAACGAGACGCTGCATACGTACCTTAAATACAGCAATAGCGTAGGGGTGAGGGAGGCTGTCCAGGATCACAGATCTCTGCAGCCCGTTGAAATCGACCCTCTCGATCCTGTCCATATAGGCTTCGGTCCAGTAGATCCAGCGGTCATCCACAGAAATGCCGTTTGGCCACCGCACGCCCTGCGAAACGATGCACCCAGCCGACGACCCGTCCATGTCGCTTCTGTAAATGCCAGCCTTGGAGTCTCCCCAGTCTGTCCAGAACATCAACCTGACAACAGGCAGAGAGGTTACTCAAATAATAACAAAACAGCTCATCAAAAGAAAGCAGGTTATGAAGCAGAGGTTTGAATACTTTACATTCCACGTCTCTTGCAAGACATGCCTTTGGAAAGGCGGCTCTTTGCAATTCTAATGTACGCCACCGGCAGATCTACAAGCAGCAGAGAGGCTTATTTAGCTGCAGGTTCCGTGGTGTGAGTGCAGCTGTGGGTTACCTTGCATTGAACTGCTTTGCTTTAGCGCATACAGCTAAAGACAGCTCAGGTTTGTCGGCGCTACATTTGCAGCGCAGCAGCCGTAGCAAAACCGTACTCAGAAAGACGTAGCTTGCATTCGGCTCTTGAAATTGAGCGAGGCTCCATCACTGCAGCTTCCCCCACTGACCAGACCAGTTTTACTGGCAGGAAAGGTTGTTTATTAGTGGATACGTATGGGTAGGAAAACAGCAGTTCAATCAAACGAAAAACCAGTTTGTGATCTCTGCTCCGAGGCGGTTGGCACCTTAGTTGGGCACGCGATGGCACGAGTGGGCTCCACGGGGCAGGACCGTGAGCTGTACCCCACCACTGCTCCCGTCCCCCCATCGCGCCCTTTGGGGCCAAGCCTCGCGCAGCTTTCCGTGCGGCGCACTCCCTCGTGTTTGCCTCCTACAAGCGCAGCGGTGCAGGAGGGGCTGTACCAGCACGGTTTCCCTGGGGAACACCAAGGCACCCGACTACTTGCGATGCTTGCTTTCTTACCCGTCTCGGGGAACTAGGGCGAGGGCTCTGGGTTGTTCAAGTATCGAGGAATTGAGGACGGTGAGTCGCAGGTCTCCGTCTGGATTGGCAACCTAGAGTCGTAACCAAAACCAGGAGGGGTGTGTTTACTGCGGGCAATGCAGAGGGCAATTGAACTGGTTAAAGTGACATGAAATCGCTGGCAGGTAATTACTGCTCCCTGATAAAACAGCTGCCGTGGGCACAGGGAGCAGGTACTGTGAGGCAGGTTATAAAAGAGGATAGATCCGGTGTATTTATTGACATTTCTGTGTTGCTGAGCGAGCAGCTGTCTGCGCAGCGCTCTGTCTGCACCCGTGCTGGCTGTGGGTACCGTGCAAGGACGTTGCTTTTTCCCCCTATTTCTGCTGCGCGATTGGGCCTCCCAAACTGACCTTGGTTTAAGTACACGGGGCTGAACGTTATCATACCCTGTTTGCATTTAGACCCAATAAAGCGGAATGTGGGACAAGGGTCAGCGTTCAGTGATGTCCCACCAGCAACGGGACTTCAGGGCAGCAGCCAACTTAGGGCCTGCTCTCCTCAGTCACCTCTTTGTAGCGCGGGTGGGCATAGTCATACCTCAATTTTGGGAATCCCAGCGTTGACCCAGTACAGCAACTGACTGAGAGGTTCAAAGGCCAAAGCTTCCACTGTTTCCAGCCCGGTGCTTATGATTATTTCTTGCCCAGAGCTGCCGTTGAGACAAAGACGCTGACAAAGAAAAATCAGAATAAAAGATGAGGAACTTCCACAGCCTCAGAGAGGAGGAGTACCCAAGATAAGCAGTTGTACTTCAGGGTGCGTACGCAACACCTGCTGCGGTGCGAGGCAGCGATGACACCGGCACCATGGTGGCCTCTTGGCTCCCCGGCTCACCTGTATAATGTCAAGAGTGACGTCGGCCCAGTACAAGCAGTTGTGGTCGTAGTCGAAGTCCAGGGCGACCGCCCCTCGCAGCCCGGCCAGGGGCAGCTCCTCGCTGACGCCGGAGGCGAGGTCGTAGCGGTGGATGGAGTAGCGGGTGGCATAGAGAATGAACTCATTCTCCTCTGCAAGAACAGGGAGCGCCTTGTTTAGACGCCTCTGGCCATTTTAGGCTACTCAAGGAGCAAAAAGAAAACACCAGGTATTTTTTTCTTACCCCTGACTGCACGTTTTAGCACCTCAGCGTAACGGAGGCAAAGGCCCTTTGTCTCAGGGGGATTACATTAATGAGAACACATTAATAGCCTTATGCGGGTCCCGCGCACACTCGTGCCCGGGAACACGCTGCGGCGCGGCTGTTGTTTGTTCCAGGGGCTGAAGGAGAGGGTAAGGACGGCAAAAACTGTCGTGACCCCTTCCTTCCCATGCTAGCATGCTGTCAATTAGAAACCAAATACTGATCTCCTGTCCTCAAAAATCTCGTAATAAAGGTGGGAGTGATGTAAATCTGCAAGTCCTAGGGGACGCCGGCACCGCAGTAAATATCCCAGAGTGGGTTTTGTTTCTAATTTGCGCAGAATCGAGCGTAATGGGATCCTGGTCCGGGACAATGTCTCCCGGGCATTAGCACGCTACCGGTAAAGTCCAATAATACTATTAATGAGTAAAGCCAATGTCAGTAAGTAACTCTGGCTGTGCATCCCTAACGAGATTATACGGAGATACGAAACAGATACTGTACATGAAAGTGTTACCATGGTGCGAGCCAACGCGTATCTGAAGACGATCAGCAAATACTCTGGGAACACAGCACTTCAAAGCCCAGCCCCGTGGGGACTGCAGGTTTATTTTTCAATCAGCAGGGCCCTTCTCAGCATGACTAACGCAGCTCTCCAAATAGCTCAAGAGGGCTCAGAGGGGTGAATAACGTGTCGGGCTCCGAACGAGGAGGAAAACTAAGCACGGCATTGGCGTGAATCTCAGCAGAGGGAATGCTTCCCCAGGCACCCGCCGGGCCGTTTTGCACCTGGAATATCTTTTGCACCCTGAAAAATCTGAGGCCGGTGCAGGGAAACCTGACGCTAGCGGGGCTGGCTGCTCTGCAGCCCTGTGGCTCCGCTCGGCCCCAGCTCGCCCTGCCCGCAGCACCGGCTCAGCCACCCCATCCCTTACACGAGCCTCTTCCCCGTCTCAGGCTCGCTCTCGAGCTGCTGCGCGGCAGCATGCTAATCACGCAGCTCGTGACGGCAGATTAAATTAAAGCTGTAATGAGCAGAATGCAAATAACTTTGGCAGCACAGGGGCATGAGATCATTTCGGTGCCTCGTACGTGTGAGAGGAGAAAATAAAGACGGAGGCGAAGTCTGGTGGGCAGGGGCGTGAGGACTAAAGGGCAGCATCTGCCCCGCTCCGGCCCCAAACAGCCATCGTTCAACTGCGCACGGTGGCCTGTCTCAAGGTGGTACCTTCCCGCGGCTTCCCCCAGGATGGGGGTATCTTTGGTCTAACTCCCGTCTTTCTGGTTGGGTTCAAACCCGCTACAGCGAGGACGTGACAGGGATACGAGGGCTCCTGCCTGCAGCCTGCTCTGAGGGCTTCAGCCTCCTGTGACTTCAGGAGCAGAGAGGGCTCTGCACCGCAGGCTGAAGCTGCTCCTGAGCAGGTCGCTCAGAAGCTCTCCAGGCCCTGGACAGGACAGGAGAGGATGGATTTGTAACCCACCGAGGCATTTCAGCTCCTGTGTCGTAGGTTTTGTCCGACAGCCCTCTGGGAATTTGTGCGTGGTCCCTCAGGCACCAGCCAAAGGTTTTATGAATGAAGCCCTTGTGCCCGAAGCAATCCTGTATGTACTCACCAGCTAGCGGGCACGGTACCAGCTCCCCTTCGAGCCGCGACTCAATGTCTCCACCTGTACAAGTGTCCCCAGAGATCTTTCGGTAGCTGCAAAACATACAGCCAAGCAGTTTATTTCATGGAAACTGTTAACACACCATCGTGAGCAGCTAGGATAAGCAGCGGTGCTTAGTTGTAATGTATGTCCAAACACGCAATTTGTTTACTGCTACTCATGGGGTGTTTGTGTGGGGGTTTTGGGATTGTTTGGGGTTTTTTTTAGTTGCCAATAGCATAAATCCCAGCATTTGGAAGATCAGGTTCCCCTCCTAAGTACAACACGTACCCTCGAGTCTTCCTGTACGTTGAGCCAACAGGGCAAGGGACTGGCAGGTCATACGGTTTCCCAGCGAATTCAGGGTCAGGGACGCAAACTTCTAACGACAAGTCATCGCTCAGTTTAAAGCCAAAATCGCTGCAAGGAGAAGAACGATGTAAGGAGAGAAGGGGGAGAAGGAAAAAATGCAGCCATGCTATACCAGTACGCCTCCTCTGTTTTTGCACAGAAGTTTTAAGAACCCAAAGTATCTCAGAAGTCCATTCATTCATTATCAGTATTTAGCTGCGTAATAATACCTTACAGCCAGACAGCTTCTGTCGTTCAAGAACGTTTTGTAAATAAGCCTGCCAGCGGCTGAGCAGACCAGGGTAGGTGATGCAGCAAGGCGCAGCGCAGCCAGCGTGCCCTCAAAATCTGGCTCCAAGCCCCAGATTTCCTGCTAGCTGGCTTAGGTCACTGGTCTGTGTCTTGGCTTTTCCTTTCCGTAAAATGGGAGCTACACTGTGTTTGTTCTTTGGAAAACACCTTGGAAAGAAGTTATGTCAGTCTGATTTTGCGAGGGGTCCAAGGCTGTGATTCTGAGGCAGGACTCGGATCCCACCAGCCCTATTCCCAGTCTGCTCATGACAAGCCAGACTCCTTTCCAGTCTCTGTCTCGGCATCGGACAGGCAGGTCTGAAGCCCTGTCCTTAACTGCGTGTACCAGGCACACAAGCGGTCTGGCCGTGAGCTCCGCTGAAAGTCCAGGCCCTGAAAAACAGTTCACTTACTAACCCCAAGCATTTGCATCAGATCGCCAGAGTGTTTCCTAATCCTGAGAGCTGTACAGTGTCAGTAATGTGCAAATTTCAGATGAAGTGATATAGCAGGGCCAGCTGCATTCCTGCAGCTAAAGGGTCACTAAGCTTTTTAGCAGAGGATCTCTATATTGATGCAAAATTGTCCACCATCATTTGAAAGAAGATGATGGATTAACAACACTTTCCTCTTCTGTAGAACCTTTCAGAGGCTCCCGAAAGGCTCTAAAGACATTAAGTCTCATGCCCCGTTATTAATGAAAGGATGTTTTCAGTCAGTTCTAGCTATCTCTTTGCTATAAAATCAAGCAGCAATACAGAGCTAAGTAAACTGGATGTTTGTTCACTTTGAGCAATTGGTCAAGATATTTATCTCAGACTTACGCTCCAGACCGAAAGAAATTAATTGGTATTTACCATTCAAAGTCTTCCCTTGTACATGAGCAGTTGGAGACCATGACAGGCCTGTCAAAATCTTCCCCATTGAAACAGGTCGCATGAGGAGTCCTCCTTTTGAAAACGGTTTTATGCCCCAGTAAGCACTCGTTGCCTCGCTCGTCGGAGGGCGACCACAGTTTGTAGTCATTCTCTGTGCAAGGGACCCCTAAGAGAAGCAACAAGGTTAGGGTAAAGAAAGGCGCAGTCCTTGCTGCAACCCAGACCCAGGGTTTAAAAGCAAGAGAGCTGCAGATGTCCCTTGGTCGTTGATGCCTATGCGTGCCCAGCAAGGATGTGCAAAGCGCGGTACCACGTCCTGCGCCAGCTGGACCTGTGCTCCGGTGACACGCAAAGCCTTGCTCTCAGAGGAGGTGCAAAAGACCTCTCGGGGGGATCCGCAGGCTCCAAGCAGCCAGCCCTGCTTCCCAGGAGGCTGCATTAAGCTCGGCTTCTTGCCATGGCTAGTGGCATCGAGACCCGGGATGCTTGGAGAGAGGGCAGGCGTGCTGGCACCCACGCATGCACCATGATAATGCCCGTTGCCCCTTCCCTCTCCCCACCCTCCTCTGGCACAAAACGACCGGCTTCCCCCGATTGCGAGGCTCTAGCCCTGGCCCGAAAGAAAAGGCAAAGCAGAAAGCGTGTAAGCTCAGAGTGTGCCGCGGCACTCGGTGACAGGAGGCAACAAGCAGCTCTGTCGCGGTGACAGCGAATTTGCAATGACTCATTTAAATGAAGTTGTTCTGGTTACCAAACAGATCCGTTTCTAACAAAATGTCAAGGGAATCAGTTATAAATTTTAGTCAAGCAAATTCCTCTGCTGGGTTTAACTGCTCTTTGATTAAAATGCTGCCTCGCAATCAAAGCTGAAATGGGTTATAAAACATTCATAGGCACAAGCCTTCAGAAGGTTTTTTTTTTCCCCTTTCCTTTTCAACAAATCCCTCAGCGAGGAGGGAGGAGGGGGTACGGGGAGAGCACAGGGGACGCGAGTGCCTTCAGCAGCCGTGTCCACGTGGACACGAGACGCGAGGGACAGGGCACCCGAACGTGGATGGTGGTACCGCAGCCGAGCGCAGCCCCCGCAGGCGATGCCCCCTCTCCCCGGGCTCCCGTGGGATGGCCGGGGCAGCGGGGTCGTTCTGCTGCTAACGGGACTTGAGGGCATCTCTCTGGGGTCTCTTTTGGAAAACAGGGCAGAGGGCAAGAGAAACAAAGGTCTTCTCCGTGCCCGATTCGTATTTAGGCGCCCAACTTCCCGTGCTCGTCAGTGGGACTCTAAGTGCCTGAGATGACTAAATAGCCTGAGTTCTCTAGGTTGATTTGGGCTTTTGAAAACCTCTCCCGCACCCCCTCCTCGCTCTCAGCCCCCGAGAAATGGTACAGCAAACTCTCACTTGCACCCATAGGGGTGCTCGGGGCAGGCTGTGTGGTGTGGGGACCGGCCGGTTTCAGGCGAGGTCTTATTAGCGCGAGTAACCTGCGAAGCCGTGGGGTGGGGACAGGACCGCTCTCCCACCTGCACAACCAGCATCAGCGACGGCTCTGCCGCCCATCCCCTTACCCAGCACATCGGTGGTGTTGATCTGCAGTATCAGCCAGCTGTGGCCACTCTCTTTGTACGAGCCGAAGATGGTGAATATGGTGCTCTTCTCCCCAGGCTCGGTAAGCAGGCCGTACACAAACACCGGCTTCTCCGAGAAAGTGAACGTTTTCCAGGTTTCCCCTTCGTTTGTGCTGTACCTGGAGAAAGAGGATCACGAGAGCTGCCAGGGCAGGTCCTGCCCACTGCAGGGCACCCTCTCCCAGCCCCAGCCCGAGCCCCAGAGGCAATGCCCCTGCCCGGCCGCTTACTTGAGCTGGTCGGTCTCGGTGCCTTGCGCGATGGCCACAAGGATGCCGCCGTGGTCGCCCCAGGTGTAATAGTGGGGTCCAGAGAGCGCCTGGAAGAGAAACGGTGCCGAGGGGTGCATTGGAGCTTTGCTGAGTTAAGGGAAAAGCCTGGCTGGAAAGCATGCTTCATCAGAAACGCTGCCTGACCCGTGCTAACGTTTCAGGTCGCCTGGGCCAAGGCAAGTATCTGGAGTGCACCAGAGATTTGAGTGTTTATGGGCCAACATCTGCTGTCAGGAGCAGCCAGCCCAATTTCCCTAAACGCATAGCTGTGTTTAAGAGCAGCACTGCGCCCCAGATTCTCCTCCTCCCGTACTGCGCGCAGGGAAAGAATTAATGTACAAAGTGCGATTACATGAAGCCAGAGTCGATCGCTCCCCCTCTCAGCCTGCAACTCTTTGTCACGTCTGTGAGGACTGCAGATAAGCGTTGGCTTTCAGGCTGTAAGGTTTTTTGAACGCTCAAAGAGAAACGGGGCCGTGGCGTGCAAAAATCCAGCCCGTAGAAAGAAACTTGTATTTCACGCTCACCTCCAGCTCTCGTGACCACCAACACAAAATCACCTTTGCTTTCCTATCTGGGGAGCCCAGCGCAGCTCAGGATGAAAATAGAGAGCTTGGACGTGCCTGACTCTGCTCACAGTGCATGCTAACACGCTCGGGGATGTTCTTGCGCAGGGCACCGAGTGCATTGTTTCTTTCTTTTCTGCGCTGTGAGACCGTACCAGCGATCCGGAGAGCAATGAGCCGAGAGGAAGGAGCTGTGTTACTGCTTCTCAGCTGAGAAACTACACTGCTGGGTTGTTCTGCACCTCTGCTCGCACAATACAAAGGGAGGAGCTCGGCATTGTTAACTGCGGGTCAATGCTTCCTCGGCGTGTTTTAATTGCACTTCAGTGTAAACCTGCCTGCGAGCCAGGGGAGCTTGGCACCTGAAAGTCTCGGCTATCGGATACCCTTCCCCGGCTGCGAGCGCTCCTGTCTTGCCACAAGGCTCCCGCAGGGAGAAACAGCGGGTCCCCACGGCTGCTCCCCAGCTGAATTTCGGAGGCGCCTGCTCTCGGCCGGGGCCAGACTCTGAACCACGGTCGGCTTTGGCAGCAGCCAGGCCTGTGGCGTGTTCCCACCGCCGCTGCAGCTGCCCAGACCGCGCAGCACTTACAGGAGGAAAAGCGGGCCGTTTAATTCATGGGATTAAATAGCTTTCAGATGTTGAAATACCGTATTATACTCGCAGCAGAATGCACAGGCAGACCGCAAATACTGCCGCAGACCAGAACACCCACTTAGCAAACAGCATCGAACTCCCCATAAACCGAGGGCAACATCCTATTTTTCTGGAAGATGCCGGAGCCTCTCCAGACACTCTGACGTACAAAGTGCTGCCTGTCAGTCCTGTCTAAAAGGGACCAGACGCCCCATGCCAGGGGCAAGTCCTGCCAGTTTAAGAAAAGAAATAGAGGAGGGAGCTCTCCTGCGTTTGAACCCATCGCCTTCACCACGAGGCTCATCTCCAAGCCAACCCACGCCTGGTCCTTCGTCTAAAGACCTTTTTGCCTTGGTCTCAAGGGGCATTCAGCTACCATCCAGCTCTTGGATGAGTACGTGGAGATCACCTTTAATGCCCGAAGGCCACACATCACTCATCTACATAGCTGCCGACGTCCTACCTGCCTCGGCTGAGCTGGCAAGCAAAAGCTTTACCTCTCTCCACCTTGCTCCGGCACTGCTTGAGACATAGACGTTGGTTTTCCTTGCCATGTTCTTGCCAATGGAGCCTACGAGAACGGGAGAAATCATTCTTCACAAGGAACATAAAGCAATCGCTTAAAATGAAGCCAGACACCTCTAAACTATTTCTATCTGTGAGCAAAATGACAACGATTGAGGAGCTGATTCTTCATGCTACAAACTAATCCCTTCAAAAGCAAATATTTTAAAGACTATTACAAGTTTTAAAAGTAGCTGGGGAAAAACCTACGGCCAGAAACACGATCAAACGAAATGTGCAAATGTTTTCTTCGGTAAAAGAGCGAGACAAACAGGAATTTCTGTACATTCAAGAAACCCTTCACGTGGATAGCGGCAGGAAAGAGGATCAGAATAAAGCGGGCAAGTTTTCTCATGCCACTACGCTGCAGTACAAGATACATGCTGTAATTACTGTATGGGGACTGCAGCGGAGAAGAGACAGCAAAACGGACGGTTTCATTGCATTTTCGTAACCTGCATATACAAACTAGATGCTGCCAAGTTCTTCACGTCCCGACAACAACGCGCCCCGAGCCCCTGCGTGGCTGCAGGAAGGAAAATGGTACCGGTGGCGATGATCAGTCCCGGCGCCGACTCCTTGGAGAGAATGGGCATCCTACGCAGCTGGAAATTAAGCAACTGGCTCAGGCGCTGGGCCAGGTGGAGGGAGCAGCCCTGAGAAAACTAGAAAAGCAAAACACAGCGGCATTAAACCTTTGTCCCGTGCTTGCCCCACCTAGTCTGGTCCTCTCCGCTTGGAAAGGCGAGGAGGGACTCCCTCGTGCCAGGACTGCCGTTTTGGCCTCTGTTGCGGGGAGCTTCTCCCGCGCTCGCCCCCCTGCCCCTTCCCGCCCCACGCTACCTTGCAGTCTATCCGCTCCCCGTAGCGCGTCTGCGCCGGGGGCTGCAGCGGCTCCCAGGTGCCCCCCTTGTCAAAGGTGATGACGGAGCGCATGTTCTCCTCGCTGAAGGAGCCGTTGATCAGGGTGGCGATGTAGACTCCCCGCACGCCTTCGACGCGATGGAAGTCCGCAAAGGGCTCGTTGGCAAAATACCTGCAAGGAAATGTAAAGCTGGGATCAGCGAATCGCAGCCTCCCTGGGTCTGGGGAGTGGGGGACTGTCAAGCCCGGGCATCAGGGCGATGCTTTGATCAAACACAGCCAAAAACTACAAAGACTTTGGCCAATGTTCTCATTTACCTCAGCCGATTAGGCGTGTCCCACATTACCTGACCAAGGTGTCGCTTCCAGCTCCTCCCGGGCTGTAGTAGAGCACATTTTCTAAAGACAGGGAGAACTTCAGGCCTTCTGCCTCCGAGATGTAGAGGTTGGTACGGTTGTTATTGTGGCTGACGCACACAAATACCTGGTCCTCCGAGGCGTCGGCAACGTAATATTCCTTTGGGATGTAAACGACAGGTGAGCAGGCTTCATACGTGTGGGCATACAAGCAGGGTTGACGTACAGGCCAGTTTACCGTTTTTTCTTAGCTAGCTAGCTGAAAGGTAATTCTTCCCTCCACCCATTTGTACTTTTTTCCACTTAGCAAGTGGGTATCTTCTATCTGCTTTTTCTTTTGTGTTTCTCCTCCAGCGCTCGCTACCCTTCGCCCTCCGCCCTGCACAACCCACTGGCAAAGTCCCCCAGAAGCAGCGTTGGGTGCCAAGCCCCATCAGTGCCGGATCTCTCTCTGCCTGGACCCCACCGAGGACAGGGGCGTCTCGCAGCACACCCTGCTGCTCTGCCAAATGCCCAGCGTGCTTCTTGTGCCCTCCTTCGTCCCTGCCAGCCCGGGGACCCCACAGGATGTCTGGTTCACGGATCACAGACTCTTTGCAAACCCTGGCTGTCCCCTTGGGCTTCCCCTGCCTGCGGAGAAAAGGGATGCTCCGGGCCGTGCCGGCGGAACCAGTGCGTGCTCATCGACCTAGCGCCCCACGCTACGGAAAGAGGTAAGGTCCCCAAAAGCAGAGCCAGGGCATGGAGCACTGAGATCAGCCCCTCTCTGGGTATCTGGGCTTTGCTGCCAGCCTCCATCACCAGTGCCGGAGGAAGCTGGTGGCTGTCTCTTTCCAGACAGCCTCACACCCGGGACAGTACTGGCCCTGCACAGTGCTCTCGGTACTCCAGTATTTCTGCAGAGGCATGAAACGCTAGAATAAAGTACCATCATGTAAACCACAAGATCATCCTAACGTAAGCTTTTGCTCAGCCAACCCCCCCGAGCAGGGTCATACGAGGTCCCTTCCCAGCTCCAGCTCCTGCAGTGCCTGCTGAAACGCAGAGAGCTGCTGTTGACATCTGAGGGCGTCCTTGGTGAAGGAGGGAGGGAGGGAGGGAGGAGGTCTTCTCGGAAACCACCACTTACCTTAATTGGATGCTTGGTTACGAACTGCGCCACGCGCATCGGCTTGCGGTTGAAGGAAACCCAGAGCTGGACCGAAGACGGCTGCGAGCTGCCTAGCAAACGCTGCGGTAGAGCAGAGGGACGCATTAGGAGTAGTTCTGACCCTCCAAACCACCCTCATCTCCAGAAGCAGCCGAAAGGCAGGCTGGGACAAACCCACAAACCGCATGCCTGGGACTTCACCCTCCCTGCGTGTGGGCAAAGTGAGGCAGCTGCCTGGGACTGACGGTGGGGAGCAGCGCTCCCCGCTCATGGTTTACGTTGCTGCAGCCGGCGCTCGGAAAGGAGAGAAATTGCCCTTTCTGGCCGGTTGGGTAGAGATAAGGAGGCTGGTTGTCGTGGTTTAGCCCCAGTCGGCCACTAAGCACCACGCAGCCGCTCGCTCACCCTCCCCCTCCCCAGTGGGATGGGGGAGAGAATCGGAAGGGCAAGAGTAAGAAAACCCACGGGTTGAGATAAGAACAGTTTAATAATTGAAATAAAATAATAATAATAGTAATAATAATAATAATTATAATAATAATAATCATTGTAATGAAAAGGAGAACGAGAGAGACAAACAAAACACAGGGAAAAGAAAACAAGTGATGCAACCGCTCACCACCCGCCGACCAACACCCAGCCAGTCCCCGAGCAGCGATCGCTGCCCCCCGGCTAACTCCCCTCGGTTTATATACTGAGCATGACGTCATATGGTATGGAATAGCCCTTTGGTCAATTTGGATCAACTATCTTGGGCTGTGCCCCCTCCCAACTTCTTGTGCACCTGGCAGAGCATGGGAAGCTGAAAAAGAAAGTCCTTGACTAGTCTAAGCATTACTTAGCAACAACTAAAACATCAGTGTGTTATCAGCATTCTTCTCATGCTAAATCCAAAACACAGCACTATGCCAGCTACTAGGAAGAAAAGTAACTCTAACCCAGCTGAAACCAGGACACTGGTTTTAATTCCTCCTCTTTCTGCAGAGCAGTCTGTCCTTTCCTTCCTATTTTTAACAATTTGCATAAAATGAAAGGCACCGGTGCGAAGCCAAAAAAGTAAAAAGCTGGGGGCAACCTATTTCATACAGGATGCCAATGGTAAGAACCTAAACCCAGATTTGGGCTCCAAAAATAAGCGGCCTGATTTTCCCAGGCTCCGTATCCCTAAGCAACCACACCCCCCACGGATGGGAGCAGAAGTCAGAGTCCTCCAAGGCTCTGCTCCCCAGCACCGCTCCTGCTGCGGCCGAGGTTTGATGCGAGCGCCTGATTCCAGACCTGGGGATGTAATTTCCAAATCAGGGGTTTGCAGCCAGGCCGGCCTCCCTCCTAGCCTCTGTGTTTCTCATCGGTCTTTGCCTCGGCATGGAATACGGGTGATTTAAATGTTGTTTACTGTAACACCAGTCATTAGAGCTGTAGGAGAAAGCATGACGGTGGCCCGTGACCCCTGAGCCCTCCAGAAGCAGAAACAACTCTGAAGAATCCCCAAATTGAGTTCATGCTGGAAAGGTCCCGACTCAAACCCACCTCATGTTTTCAGGACACTGCCCCCTGAGCCCGGCGTCTTCTCTGCAGAGACGCGGACCGTCCCCTGTGTTTCACCCAGCACCAACAACAACTCTAGATAAAATCTCTTGCAAACCATAGCAGGCTTCAGATCAGGCACAGCGCCAAGGGGATGGGCCCTAAGAGTTGCAGGCTGTACTACCTGCAAGAGAGACTTCTGGGGAACTGGAAGTGCTCTGCAAACACATCCCCTGCCAGCGTCGGACACCACTGCCCTGCTCGGGTGGCCGCAGGGGACATGCTTGCCGCTCACTGCTTACGAAACCCTCCATGGCTTTGGAAGGAGTCACCCTAAACGGCAAAGGTTGCTCCTTAAAACAGACTGGATGGCAGCAGCAGGGGGAAAAGCAATGCTGGCATCTTCTAAAAAGAAAACTGCTCTTTAACTTCTAGAAGGAATAGGACTCTACCCCTCCGGTGCCATGTCTCTGATCATCTGTAAAGGACTTGCCCTCAGTGAAAGCCTCAAAAAGTATAGGGGGCCCGGGCTGCAGAGGGACCGAAAGACCGCTGTCACTCACCCGCATCCTCTTTCCTGAGGAAAGCAAACTGAAAATCCAGACCTCTTACCAAGCTGGAGCACGTCAGGCTACTTGGACCTAGTCCACGTTTGATGGTAATCCTCTCTGACAAGCGGCCTCCTAACCACTGAGCTACCGAGCCACATCCCCCTTCCCCTGCCACCCGCCTCTCGCCTGCCTTCCCAGGCATCCTGCGGTTTTCCCTGGCACCCAGCACTTCGCAGCCTGACCTATTTCTGCCCAGCCTGCTGAAGGCAGGCGTACGGAAACGCCGCCGCGCCGAGCCCCGCCGGGAGAGCAGCATCGGTAGCTGTTGCTTTGTCCGCGGCAGCGCTAGGTCAAGCGGGGAAGGCAGCTGCAGGCAGTCTGAGCAACACCTCCACGACAAGCTAAACACGAGGTCTGAAGGCCGCAAGGTACAGCACTGAGTAGCATCGTCCCTAGCGAACGCTCTCGCTGCGCTTTAGACACGGGTTCCAGCTGAAAGCAGAGCTACTGCCTGCTGTGCCCATGGTGGTACCATACCAGAGCGCCCACCGTCACCCTCGGCGGCGAATTGCTCGCGTCATGCTTACCGCAGACTTCGTTGCAAACATGTATTTGTCCCTGAGTTGGAAGTCTTCAACGTCTTCCAGGATTATTTCTTTATTTTCTCGGCTTTGAAAGAAATCGGTGCTGCGAATGACAGTCGAAGCCCCAGAAGGCTCATGCCGCTCGATGTACACTGTGTTTGGCTTATCGTAGGGCTCAACTCCCCTGGAAAGAACAAAAAAGGTGGTGGTGGTGGTAGTGTTTCTGCACTCATAGAGCAACGCAGAAGGCAGCAGGTACCAAGGAGCAGGAGCCCTTTCAAGAGATAGGGTGGGTGTGCAAGAACCAGGGGGAATGCAGAGCACCCCCGGGTGCCTGCGTCGGCAGCTTTCTCCCATCCCACCATGGCGCCGCATCCCCACCGGCACAGGGTCTGTGCAGGGCGAGGGGAGCAGGGGGCCAGGGCCAGAGCGTGCTTTGGTACCCGGGTCCTCCATTTGCACAGGGCAGCAAACGAGGCGAGGAGCGAGAGAAGACAGGAGCTGGGTGTAACGCACAAGTGTGATACGTACCAAGAAAAAGACTTCACATGTTCCTGAATCATTATCCAGGTCTGGCCAAAATCATCTGATTTCCAGAGCTGTAACGACAAAGGTGAGAGATGCCAGTGGGACTGAGCGACCAGACAGACCCAATCCTTTAAGAGACCCAACCTCAGGCAGCAAAGGCAGGACAGCCATGCGTCCATCGCAAAACCGTAAACTACTTTGATGACTTCTCTTTATGCAGCAGCTACCCAAAGCAACAGCAATCTTTCTAGCTACAGGAGAATAACCCAAACAGGAAAAAATTGTGCTTTAGTCTCCTACCAGAAGGATTTCCCACTGTCTGTCTGGTTTTACACTAACTCAGAAATAAAAATAATTTGTTATAATAACTCATGGAGTGAGTTAGCAAGGGTAAATATCTGGGCAGAGCCATCTCGCCCTCAGAGGCCGTTACAACCCCAAGCACGGCGACATGCTGTTATTGCAGATCTGCGGGCATCAGTAAGGCAAAGGTCAAGAGGAGAGATAGTATCTTTCGTTGCGCCAATGAAAGCAGCAGCGATAAACACGCCAGCTCGCAGGCACGTCGGCTCCTTCTCGGATCCCGTCCCTTGAAGGGCACATGTCCCTGCAACCTGCCCGGTTTTTCCAAGCGCTACAGTGGCACCCAAGCTGCAATTTTTGCCTCTTTTTTTATAGGTACGTGGCTATGGCCAGCCAGACTCCAGCCTCGACAGTCAGTCCAGCAGCCCGCCCAGGGAAGGTACCGCTCCCGGTCAGCTCTGTCCCCCCAGGAAGGCATCGGTGGCGCCCAGCACGCACCCTGCTACGACTGCCCTCAAGACAGCACGGACCGTGCGTGTACCCTGCTCGACTGTCCCCATTCACATGCTGGGGGAGGGTTGTTTCATCTCCAGGTTTTGCTTACGCTGCCTGTGTCTATCTGAAGGTGCTGTAATTGTTTATAAACTTTACCCAGAAGCTCCAGGGGGAAAAAAAAAAAAAAAAGCGTTTGTTTTCTGGAAGCACTTTGTTATGCAAGACCCAAAGCCAAACCACATGCCCACATGAAATACTGCAGAGGTCAGTCCTGCCTCAGCTGCCAGTGCTCCGCGGCGAGTTACGACCGCAATAGTCTGGGAGATCGATAAGGCAGGAGCGGTGCGGGTGAAGGACCAGCATAAGTGAAGGAAAAGGGAGAGGAAGCATTTAAGGCAGCCATTCTGCAGGTACTTCTATCCTCACCGCTCCAGAGGTCAGAAACCAGGCTGATCTGTAAGGAAGGGGGTGTCCTGGCCAATTTGAGTCTGCATACAGTAATCCAAGATCAGACGCCCTGGACGGTCAAAGCATGAACCCACGGGGCGCTGGCACGAGGCAGGGTGGCTCTCGGCACGCCGTAAGGGCTGCGGGGCACATAATGGGCCAGGAGAATGGCACAGCAGGGCAGAGGCAGGATGGCGGCCCTCCCGTCTAAGCAGAAGTGTTCACCTGTTTTTTAGGATGAGACCTGTCAAAGCCCAAAAGGAGGTTGGGGTTCCTGCCGTGCAGGAGGAGGTCTGCTGCTCTGAAGGGAATCGAGAAGCCCTGAATATTGTTGCAGAAGTCGGTGGTGATCCAGAGGTACGGGACGAAGGCATCCACGAAGATATACTGGGAAGAAGGAAAGCAGGAGGTCAGTCTCCAGGAGGTAGAGCAGAGCTCAGGCTAGCAGCAAGAAAGGCACACGTCCTGGGGGAGCCTTTGGGAGGGCAAACTCTGGAGGAGAGGAATTTGCCTGCCCCAGCCGCTCCCTCTCCCACCATGCTTCGATGCTCCTGAGCATCGCAGAGCTGTCCAGGAGGTACGGCAGCGTGCCCGGCACGTCCCAACTCTGCCCAGGGACCCCCGGGATGGCCCGAGGGGCTCTCCCGGGAAGCGAGAGGACCGTGCAAAAATGGCCTTTGGGGCCCGTCCCTCCCTGCTGCCGCAGCACAAAGGCCCATGTGAGCACTTGCCCTGTGCAAAGGCAGGTTTTCAGCGTGACCCATGGATGTGGGTCGGGGCGGCTGCACACCCAGTTCCCCTGGCCCGAGGGCCGTGCTGCATTCACGCTATCGGCGGCGATAAAGCGCCGCTGCCCCGCATATGAGCCCCGCCAGCTGCCGCATCTTCACCCTCTTGTTGTCGGCCGGGCTGTGGTAGAACTGGGCGATGGCCACCTCGCTGCTGTTCCCCCCGCTGAAGCTGAATCTCTCCGAAATCTTCTTAAAACTCTTCCCGTAGTCATAAGACACGTAAACCTGCAAAGGAGAAGCCCCAGCGTGAGGAGCACAAAGCTCTTGTTTCCCTTCTGACAGATTTGGTAAAAATTCAGAAAACTACAGGGGAGGAAAGCCTTAGATATTGCCCGAGCCAGCCTTTCAGGGCTCGAACCCATGGGGCAACACAGAGGATATTAAATTCTTTTTTCTGCCTCTGAACTCGGACTCACAGGCTTTTCTTTCATCTTTCCAGCAGGCGAGAGAAAGGCAGGCTGTAGCTCAGCAGCCGCCGGCACAGAAGCAGAGAAGGTGCCCCGGGACGATGCCCCATCGCAGTACTTACATCGCTGTTTTTGGGACCTAGCAAAGACAGGCTGTCTCTGGCCAAGGCCACGATCACGTTGCTCTTCTCTCCCGCCCAGTGAACGACCATCTGATTGTGGGAATCGTTGAGGCTGACCTGCAACGCCAAGGAAGAAGGTACCATGAGCCAAAGCCTCGCCTGCGGGGACAGTCGGAGAGCAGCTGCCAACACCCGCTCGTACCGCTCCTCCTCGGGAACGCACCGAGTTTGGGGAAACTCATTCAAACCATGGGCAGAAGTTAAATAGTCCAGAAGGAATAAAGCAGAGGGGCACCGTGCATCCGGCTCTTCAGACCTCGGAGGGGCCGGGAGGTGCGCTCGTGGGCATGCTGGGGTGAGCTCAGCTCCAGCCCGGAGCCCTAAAATGCAACGGGATGGCCCATGGCTGTCGGGTGTGCGCTAAGGGCTCTGTTTTTCCACCACTGCTTGCCGAGGCTGCTGTGCCTTCCCCCCACTCCCACCTCCCCCTGCAGTCTCATTGAAAGCCCTCCGCCTCTCATTTAAAGCGCGGCCGAGCAAACCGGCGTCCGCTCGTCATGACGGGGGTTGGAAACCTCCGCCAACGCAACAGGGATTACACGGACGGTGCCACCGAGCCAGAGCTGCCGTCAGTTATATCAAGGCCACCACGGCGAGGTATTCAAGCACTTGCTGCAAGCCACCAAACAGTTAAAGAGAAGGCTTCCCTAGGGGGGATGACGTTCAAGTACAGCCTCACATAAAGCAGCACCTCTCATGAATGTGTTGGCAAAACGCATGTGCCTAAAGGGGTTAGTTTTCCCTTTATTCCTCCTCAAAGAAATAGGACTTGGGGGACCATGAGAATGAAAACTAAAACCAAGGATCGAGAAGCGATTTCAAATCCAGGCTGATTACGCAAAGGGCCACAGGGAAACAGAGTCACCTTTCTACAGCGACTTCTTCTGTACCCAAAAGGACGTGCCAGTTTCCAAAACACACGCAGTCACACACAATCCTGTTATTCCCCGTGCATGTGCCGTATCTGGCAGCACTGTAACAGCTCCAGTCGGGAAGGGTGGTTTCTGTGGGGAAGCTATCGCAGCATCGCTGCAGCGGGAGCTGAAGGTGCAGGAGCCTCTGGGAAAACCCGGTGCCCGTAGCGACCGCTGCCAGCGAGCGGGAACAGCCAGCCTTGCCGGGGAAGCCAGGTGAAGTAGCTCGGCAGCGGCCGTAGCTCGGCCACGGACAGGCTCCCCGGTTGCTGCAGCAGCAGACGTGCGTGCCCGAGCCCCCGCACACCACCCTTGCCGCAGCTCAGCCAACGGCTGGTAACCCCTAAGCTCGTGACCTCGGGAAGCTGTAAAGATACAGGGTAAGCCCTTCTTAGGTCTGATACCCTGCGGTTCCCGCTGACGCCGGGATCAGTAAGGAGTGCTGCCCGGGGTAAGGGGCCGGTTTAACCTCCGCCAGTGACTGGCAAGTAAAATGCTTGGAAAAGCACGGTCTTTATTCTGCAATGGGGGGGGGTTGGCGAGTGAAGCAGAAGTTCTCAAATCCCTCT
>VYZW01003202.1:1012-16646 GCA_013401315.1 Balaeniceps rex | reverse complement strand
GAGCTCTCTTGGAAGCTGTTTGTGAGTATTGCTTATGAGTTCATCTCTGTGGTTCCCACCAGAGCAACTTTACTCACACCAAACAACAGCTTCTCGCTCCACAAGAAGGTCCACTGATTTCAATAGGATCCACCAAGGAATAAGACTGGACTCAAGCAGAAGAGAGTGGCTCTGTACCAAATACATGTTCAACAAAAGACAGCAGAGAAGTCATGGTCTGCATGTACCACATTACCCTCCAGGGTCTCTCCAGGGGACAGTGCAGGGGACTTCCTACTCCCCACCCACACCGAAGCAGCTTTGCCCTCCAAGGTGAGGGAAGGAGGATGAGTTTGCAAGGAAGAAGGAAAGAAGAGTAGGAAGGCACGGGGAAACAGAGCCATGAAACAGTGGCCTGGCCCTTCAGCCAGAGAAGTTTGGTTTGGTATCAGGTATATGCCCTTTGTTGATCCCATTCTCAAATCCAACCAGGTGATACATTTTAAACTAATATGCAGGAAAACTGCATATATTCAAAAGACTTGCTAAGAAAATGGAGCACATTTATCATAATGAAAATATCTAAGGGAGGAAGCTTCAACATGAATAGTGAGCAAGTGGGGAAAAGAAGCTACTGGCCTGCTTCAGAGATGCATGCTCGTGATAGGTGTGGGTTAGTCCTGCACAGTTAGCTCTAAACACAGTCTAGACAGTCTCACACACTCATTATAAAAGGGTTTCCATTTTACAAGCATGTTCCCTATCTCATCTCTTCAGAGAAGAAATAAATTCTTGATTAAACTTTTTAAAATGTATTTTATATAAATAAAGCTTATGTTTTAATCAAATTCCTGTTCTTCTCTTGTGATGAGAACAAATGCAACAGAGGGTGGATTCTCAATTGCTCTTCATTCTTTTAATATTTCAACATAAAAAAGTAAGAGAACCACTATATTAATAATGAAAAGTGGCAGAATAGTCCATTAAGGACAAGCATAATTCAGTGTTGCATGGATTACTTCATAAAGACAGGCTAGGGAAAATAAAACTTGCAAGCTGGCTACAGAGAAGACAACAAGAAGAAGACATCCTTGAGCCCAATACTCAGCAAACATACAAAGACTTTGCATCAGCCCCTGTTGGAGATCCCTTGGTGACTTTAGAATAGAGAACCACCAAAAAACAGAAGCAAAAAATTCCAGCAGGTGGCTCTAAATGAGGAGAACAGAGACAGGTGATTAACTAGTCTGAGAGAAATAAAAATAAAATGGGAGCAGTGCCACAGTGTTATCATTTTTGTTGAGCCACCTGGAGAGGTAGCAGGCTTATCAATGAATGCCAAAAATGAGTAGTGCCCATCTGCTCACCCTAATAAATAAGCCTTACTAGAAAAAATATAAAAGAATACAATTCCCTCAGCACTACTCACATGCTTCCAGCAGACCTGTTTGTTTAAAATATTTATTTGGGTTGTACACGGCTTAACAACTACTTGCCATGAACACAATAATGCCTTAAGATGACCCCTGGAAGTACATGGCAAGTCAGTAGCTTTCATGACAACAGGCAATTCATGACAACAGAAAGCTTCAACAACTTCCCTTTAAATAAGCAAAAGCTCTGTAATTATCACTGCCTTCAAAATGTCTTTAGAAAGGGATCTCTGGCCAACTGAATGGACTGATGGCAAAACCCTAAATGAGAGGGGCAGTTCAAAATTCAAAAAGTTAGTACTCCTCTGGAGATAACAGCAGCAGAAATTATCTCCATTCAAAAAGAAGAACCAAGGTACAAGCTCAGTTTACCTCCTCTGCTGGCCTCCCCAAATGGCAACAAGTACCATCCTTCTGCTGATTCTAAACNNATCCTTCTGCTGATTCTAAACGTGGGTTGAGAAAGGAGGTCAAGCTGGCAGAAGGTGAAATGAGGAATGCTCAGGTCTCTCAAAGTACTGCTACAAAAAGAAATGGGATGGAAGAGAAAACTAAACCTTACAGGTTGGTTTGCCTTCATGAGTTTGAAAGCAAAATGCCTCTTCTTTAGCACTAACCTTTACCAGCTCCAAACATTGTTTTTGCAATGAATGAAGGCATAAGAGTGTGGAGCAGAAATTCAAACTTGCTAGGACTGAGATTTCCAAGCTGGCCTTTTGATTCAGAGGTATATTTGTTTTTCACAGATGACATACTGGAAAAAAAAAAACAAAAACCAAAACTGTTCTGTTTAACATCATCAATTCTACCACCTCAATAAAAGCAATTCAATCACATAAAACTGTCTGGGTTCACACAAAGTTATCCAGAACAGGACAGGCCTTCATACACTCACCACCATCTTTGCAAATACAAAGTTATCTTACTACTTGTCCATAAATACTTTGCGCTAAATTTTGCCTTTCGTATGGCAAAAATGTGACAGAATTAAACTTAAAATATGCTTATATAAACATGTATGAAGAAAAAGGAGAACACAACAAAAAGCACGTTTCAGGAGATACAAATCACAAAATGTGAGCAAACATGTATCCGCACAAGCCACAGTTCTGTAAATGTCTGTATGCATGAGGCCAGAGTTCCTTCATAGTTACCACAACAGATTTTTAAAAACTTCCAAACAGCAGTTTTAAAAAATGCACATACTAAAATGAAGCAAACAGATACTGCACTGGGTGCAACACAGAAAAGCTGTGCACCACTGAAAGCTTAGTTCTCTGTTCAATTCAATACTCAGGAAACTCATTTCTTCAAAATTAAAGTTATTTTGATTGTTTAAATTCCTTTAGACTTGGTTGTCTTCAGAATTTTGTATCTCAACAAAAGCTGCAAAAAATCTGACCAGCTGTTCCTGCAACTGAAGCAAGACACTCGGTTCCTGAAGTCTCGAGCACCTTTACCAAGTACCAGTTGCAAAACCTGGCTCTTCCAGCTGAAGCACAGAAGACAACACTGGAGCCATGCACATTATTTCCACTGTTTTGTATTCCCTGCATTAGCATGAACCCACAGTCAAGTAATAAAAACGGGCTAACATGATTTGGTTCATCCATGAACTAGCCCACACTTTTTGAAATAATGTGGGTTAAGAGTGGGAACTCTCAGATACAATGCCAAACAGAAGACTCTGTTTAAATCCAAATGAACAAAGCCTTCCACCAAAGCAAATAAACTCTCTAAGTCAGGTTACAGGTTTTTAACTATAGCATTATTCACATGACATCCCCTTTCTAGTCCAATAAAAGCAGCTGTTTGGTTTTTTTAAAACAACTATTTTTATGAAACAGTTGGAGCAAAGCCTACATCACTGAAAACTTGCACATCAAACAGACATCCTTAATTTCTAACTTCTATTATAAAAAAGCATCAGGAGAAAATTTAAAGTTCCTATAATGTTAATCATCCAATGTTAGTAGCAAAATATTCCTTCTACTCCCTCCTTTAGCTTACTGCATCTTATTTTTAAATCATCTGTGTTTCACTACGGTATGAGTAAGGTACATTGCTGTGGCAGACAGATCTTGCCCATGCTGCACGAAAGAACAGAGGCCGCTAGTGCCCACAGCCAAATAATTTTTAAGAGTCCTTGGATATGGCTTTGCACCCACTGTTGAAGGCTTCTCCTCATACCTCTGAGAACAGTACAAACCAAAAATTATTTAAAGATACAACATATTTTCTCATTTTATCAAGTATTAAATTGTTCTCATTATGAAAAGGAAAAAAGCACACCCATAAGTGGTATCACTGACCTGTAGCTACACAGCACACTGAGACCATTCCATATCCTTTTGTAATGGTCTTGTAGAGTCAGGATTCATCCCAGAGCATGGCATCCTGACTCTAGTGTGCATAACACTCTTAATTTATTTAAGAGGAAACTGTAATCACCTAAGCAGATATATTCCTAAACTTTAACCTTCAAAAACATTTCACTTTGCTAAAAACCTGCTCCAAAAAAACCCACAACAAAGTTTCAGCATTTTCTTTAAAAAGTAGATGTGCATGACAGCAACAAAACTAGACTCAATTCTCTGGGTCTTAATTTTACACTGCATTTTGCTTTTCTCATCTGTCTTGCCTTCGCATGTGATTAAATACAGCTAGCTAGTAAGAATCACTCTACCCAGACCTGAAAATATTCCAGCATTTTAGAATTTGGGCTCAAAGATCTTCCTAGGAAGAAACATTTCTATTTCTCTCAGCGGAAGCAGGTTCAGGTTTTGATCTCTTATGATTTCTCTTAGAGATTAAATTTTACTCTACATAGCGACCATAAATTGTTACAGCTTTGTTCAACAGATCTTTTTCTTGAATGTATCCAGAATTATTTGGTATCTGTTTATCACAATGCAAAAGCAGGGTGTTTCTTCCCTTTCGTTTCCACCTAGGTTACCAGACTTAGTAACGGCCAGTGCTAGCCTCCCTGAAAATAAAGAACTTGGTAACTAGCCCACCCGTAACAATTATACTTCTGGAAACCATCATTTATAGAAGTACAACCAGCAAAAGGATCCATTCCAATTTAAAATCTGAATCAGAGCCTGATGGGCCAATAGTTTGAAAAAAGTATTACTTTCATATAAACAGAACAATCAATGGGGAATCAATGACACAGTAAGTACAGAACCTCAGTTTTGTCATGTACCACTGAGGGGTTTTTTAATAAGCTCATTTTGGCTTATTTCTACTCACAAACACAGATATCTTGTGGAAAATGGCTTTAAAAGTACGATATTTACCTGCTTTAAAAGATTCCTTCCTAAGAGAGTGGACATCTGAAATGGAATTATTTTAGCCACATTGGAAGAACAAATTAAATGCATGAAATCTTTGCTGATGCTGGCACCAGGTTCCTTCAGCTCCCACTCTACCTCAGGAACATCAGAATCTTTCTAGGACAACAGTCCTAGCGCTGGCAAAGTGCAACCAGCCTACTATCTGACAGGTGAACTCTGTTCTCTGTCCTCCTCTGCCAGACAACGACGTGTGTCAGCTGAATCAGGGTGGGTTGTTTTTGGTTTTAAGCTGTTCTGCGTACCCGCTCTAAGGGTATGAATCTAATTATTTGGCCTTATCTTAGTGTGCTAGAGGGAGCTTTGTTTAAATAATTCTGCTGGTTTTCCTGCCTGGCTTGGAAAATGAGGAAACTTCTATTAGCAAAGCAAACAAATGAGCAAAACAAACCAGATGCTCCTTCTGGTGCACAGTAGATGAAAGTTTTCAGCTACCCAGACATCCTTAATTATTTTCAGCAAATAAGTCATCTGGGTAAAGTTGCTCATTGTAGTAAAGGTTTTGCATTCTTCTGTTGAGTTAATCTCATCTTGGAGCACTCGGCATTTCATTGAGAAAAGAAATAGTGCTTTTTTTCCTTGCAACAATCAAAAGGAGAGTAAAGGTATGAAGTGAACCTAACAATATCTTTTTTTACAGCATCTAGAGAAGCCAAGAAAGGGAGGTTTTCAGGTTTTTTATGCCACTTGTAAAACATCCTGTTGCTACTAAGCAATGGCAGGGAGCTGTCTTAGCTGCAACGGTCAGCCCAGAGCGTTTACCCTGAATATTCAAGAATCAGCTTTTTAAAAATATTTGTATTATTTAGCAGTCGTCAGTGCTTGGTGCACATTCATTCTGCAGGGTCTGGTTTATTTGCATCTAGGATTTTAGTTCAGGATTAACAGAGAACCCTCGAGAATTACCATAAACAGCTTTCTACAGAAACGATGCTTCACATTTCGCTCTGTTTTTGTTCTGGTTTCCTATGAGGGTAAAAGCTATAGAGCCTAGCTCCAAATGCAAATCACAGGTTATACATATCAACACATGCCGGCCAGGCCATCAGAAGGGAACCTCTATTAGCAATCATGAGTAGAAAATATCACCATGGTTTTCTAAGAATTCTGTATTCACATCTGATCTTTATAAAACATCATCAGTGATGCTCTGAACAGGTACAGTCTGACAGCTGCAAATCTTAGGTACTACATGATAATACATTTTAAGAGTGAAGTATAATAAGACACCATTTCACAATGTAAATATATTACCAATATATGCTTGGCAGACCAGCATCTTGAAGGAGAGCCTGTAAAAATACTACTAGCTTCTTGTCTTATTTTTTATACAGCAACTCTATTTCAAGCAATGGAAAGCAACTGAATTTGAAATCACTAGCATTCTTTTTTTTAAATCAAATTACTTTGAATATTTCCAGTAACAGAATAAGGTCACCTAAGTCCAGATTCTGGCATGACCATGCACACTTGAGGCATGATCTCCAAAAGGTAGGCTGTTTGGTTGCAAAGATGGTTGCATGTGTATGTTTCTGCATGTATGCGCATGGGGAATGGGGACTGGAAAAATACATCCTCCTTTGTCAAACCACTTCAAGTTGCATAGAGGATTTTTCCATGTGCTATTGTGCTCAGGCAACCAAATTGACATCAGATGGCCCACTGTACTAATTGTTCAAGCATACATTGGGATATCACCACTGCTCCAAAAAGCTTTAATAGAAGCAGTGGGAAAGGGATACAGAAAATACAGTGAGAGCTGCATTTCTCCACCACATTTTGGAATTGCATTAATTTCCCCTGGTATAGGAAAAATGGATACCTCCAATTCTCAAAATGGGTAATTAATTAACTACTGCTGTTACTTGTGGCTTCCTCTCACTGGTGATGAGTACCACAAAGGAGCAGCTTTCTCAGTACAAGCAGAAGATTAGAGAAATGGAGTTTTAAACACCCTTCCAAAACTGCAGGGCTAAGTAAATGAGCAGTATAAGGAAGAGAGTCTTGTTGAGCCTTGCTCTCAGGATACATAAGCCCTCTCTTTGGGATCAGTCATTCCAACTTAGTCCACTCCAGAAAGAAGTCTGAGCTCCAGAACATGATCCAGATACACAGAGCCCAATGCTTCAGCAACCGGAATTCTCCTCCACATCCTGGTTGCTCACAGCATGCACACTATTGTTTAAAATCTCAGTTCTAAGTCCTTGTGGTGGGTTGACCCTGGCTGCACATCAGGTGCCCTCCAAAGCCACTCTATCACTTCCCTCCTCAGCTGGACAGGGGAGAGAAAATATAATGAAAGGCTCATAGGTCAAGATAAGGACAGAGAGAGATTCCTGTCCTCAGCAATTACCATCATGGGCAAAACAGACTCAACTTGGAGAAAATCAGTTTAATTTATTACTAGTCAAATCAGAGCAGGATAATGAGAAATAAAAACTAAATCTTAAGACGCCTTCTCCTCACCCCTCCCTCCCTTCTTCCCAGGCTCAACTTCACTCCCGATTTTCTTTACCTCCTCCCCACCAGCAGCGCAGGGGGACAGGGAATGGGAGTTGCGGTCAGTTCATCACACGTTGTCTCTGCCACTCCTTCCTCCTCAGTGGGATGACTCCTCACTCTCTTCCCCTGCTCCAGCGTGGGGTCCCTCCCACGGGAGACAGTCCTCCATGAACTGGTCCAGCATGGGTCCCTTCCACAGGCTGCAGTTCTTCATGAGCTGCTCCAGCATGGGTCCCCCACGGGGTCACAAGTCCTGCCAACAAACCTGCTCCAGCATGGGCTTCTCTCTCCATGGGTCCTGCCATCTAGAATATTTCTACTTCAGAATTTAATTGTGGCAAGGGGGTTTAAAGCCACAAAATGAGAACAGCTTTCATTTAAAAATAGTTCATTTAAGATGTCATACATCAGCAACGGAGAAATTCATTTGAGGAGAAAAGTTGATACGTTTATGACAAGCTATTGTGTACTTTTCCAGATGATGGCAACACACTGACAGCTTTAAAAGTAGACATGTTGCTGTAAGGTTTATTGTCTAAGCAGTCTTCTCCCTCTGCAGCAATCTAACAGCTTACATCTACAGTTGATTATCATTTCTATGAAATTCCAACATTTGCTAATGATCTCCAAGACTGGGAAAAATAGCATCTTCTGTCTCAAGCCTTCTCCTGTAGGCACGCTATTCTTCCAAAATAGTCTGAAAGACAACATATGCACTTCTTTTTTATAAAGCATCCATTCTCAGTTCTTTTAAAATATTTCAGACAGCACTATTCTCTTTTCCACTTCTGTAAGATGTGTCAGCCAATGGAACATAATTCATCCTCAGGGAAAGCAGTTTCAAGTAAGCCTTTTCTGCAAGAAGCAGAACCAGCAAAACTTTATTTCCTCTATGTCTGGAGGCAAAGCTTGTTTGCAGATTCAGTGGTAAGGGACAAATTCATCCTGCTACCTCTGCTTTAGCTGAGGCATTAATACAGTCTCTCTCCTTTATTAAGCCCTTTATTCTCACATACCACCTATAACTTGCTGTCTTTGGCGATCTGGACACCCTTCGTGAAATTTGACTGAAGGTAAGCGGAAAAAGGAGGGCTGACAACAGATACACAAATATCATCTCGCAGCCATAATTTGCTTAGGAATCTATGCTTAAAAACTGGAATTTTTAAGAATAATATTAAACTCAACCCAACAGTGTCTTCAAAAAGTGACAGCAAAACATAGCACCCAGCAACAGCTTAAGTAAAAGTAGCACTATGGTTCTCAAAAATGATACAACTTTAGTCTATTCTCACTGATAAAGGTCATTGCTAAAGAATACAGAGGTAATCTGCCCCTCTGAGTGCAGATTACACTTATATACATCCATTTCACTTCTTCCATATCATTCATCCAGGATACTCACTGCTTTCACTGGGCTGCAACACGTTGAAGTGTGAACAGATTAACATCCAGAAATGTGAAACAAGCTGCCATTGCATTTCACTGTAGATGGACAGGGATTACTAGAGAGACTTTGTAAAGTGAAACCATACATGCGCAGAGGGGCTGTGCAACACAAACTGCACGTTTCTCTGTGGGTGATCCTGAGCAGAAGAACGAGAGTCACTGCTTTTTAAAGGTCTGCTTTTTCAAAGTTGTTGGGAGGTATGACAGCAATGATGATAATTTTTTGAAACAGTGGACTACACAGAAACAATAAGCTACATCAGAGCCAGAGAAGCTGACAAACTGACACGTTCAAACACAAGAAACCAAATCCCAATTCCTAATCAGTAGAGGTCAAGATAACTGTTCTCTAATTATATCCTTGAAAATCCTGTGGCAGTCAAACAGCAGGTTTGTGACAGAGCAAGAGTTTTCCCGACTTGTACAATAATACCCTGATCATTTACCTATGCTATTTCAAGATCTATAACAAACAAGATATGGTATCTTGCTTCACAATACATTAAGTAATTTTTTCTGCTTTTATTCCCGTTTGACACCAAAAAAGTAGACCATGTACAGATTTTCATTCTGCTGTTTCTCAGATCTGTACCTTAAAAATATAGTTCTCTTTCTAAAAGAAGTTACTAATTTTTTGAGAAACAAAGGTAAGTGAGAAAAATCATTTGCTTACCTAGGTCCCTTCTGAAATGCAAATGCAGAAGTAGCAATATAAGCTTATCAATCTGCAGCTAGAGACAAAAAAATAACTACTTAGATCACCTACTCCATTCATTTTCACTCCCTAAAGCATACAGAGATACTCTTGTAATACATGTCCCCCAACATCATTGTAGATGATACACAATCACACATCAGCATAGGCTGAGCATATGTCATGCTTATTTAAGAAGGTAATGTCCGCCTCAAAAGTAGCATATGTCCTGTGCTATGTTGCAGTCACTATGGAAATTTTTCTTGTAAAGCAACAGAGAAAATACCACCTAAAACCTCAGCATCTTCTTGGTATAATATTTAACATTGCTTCACTAACTCTTAAATGCCTCTGCGAAAAAATTCAAGGCTCCTTTTAATAGTTTTTGACTGACATAGACCTAATTCTTTTTAGACTAGTTTTCATTGACAGGTATGCAACTGACACCTTACAGAATCCCTATTTATTGTGCTAAAAACTGGGTGCAAACTATCAGTATAAGTAATTGGGTGCAAACTATAAGTACAAGCAAACTCAAGTGACAGACTTACGGCTAGTTACACGACTGCTAAGCTGAGGAAAGCTTATAAGCTAACACCCAAATAGTTGGTATTTATACCTACTATTCCTATTTATGCTTTCATAAACTCTTAAACTGTAAATCATTCAGACTCACAACAGGGTCTGGCAATATTTGCAAAGCAAACACAGGCCACATCTACAGGGAATCTCTGTGTTCAGTGTCAATACCCACAGCCAGCTCCCAACATCCTTCCTCGTTTGCCCCAAACAGTACCTTAACTTCATGAACTGCCACAGCTAAGGTGTTGGGACAACTCACCTAATAAGGTACAACACAGCATGGATTAACACAATAGAAATCTGATTGAGGGTAAAATGTTTCAAATGCTCAGATGAGACATTTGGACATTCTGAACTATGACTGCGCAATGGCTTTGCCTACAAACCTGCTCCAAACTTGCCTTTATGCAGAGAGGTTTCCTCTGGTTACCCCTCAAACTCACTGTTCCGGTTTAACCCAGCAGGCAGCTAAACACCACATAGCTGTTTGCTCACTGCCACCCCCCCCAGTNCCCCCCCAGTGGGATGGGGGAGAGAATGGGGGGGGGGGGGGGGGAAGTAAAATTCGTGGGTTGAGACAAAGGCAGTTTAATACGACAGAAAAGGAAGGGAAAATTATAGTAATAAATAATAATAATATACAAAACAAGTGATGCACAATGCAGTTGCTCACCACCCACTGACCGATGCCCAGCCAGTCCCTGAGCAGCGATTGCTGCCCCCCGGCCAACTCTCCCACATTTATATACTGAGCATGACATCATATGGTATGGAATAGCCCTTTCATCAGTTTGGATCAACTATCTTGGCTGTGCCTGCTCCCAGTTTCTTGTGCACCTGGCAGAGCATGGGAAGCTGAAAAAGTCCTTGACTAGTGTAAGCACTACTTAGTGACAACTAAAACATCAGTGTGTTATCAACCTTATTCTCAAACTAAATCCAAAACACAGCACTATGTCAGCTACTGGGAAGAAAATTAACTCTATCCCAGCCAAAACCAGGACACATAAAATGTAAAGGCACCTCACAACCTACACCGCTTTACACGATTTTAAAAAAAAAAAAAAACAAAACACCACACCAACAACAAACAAAAAACCCACACCAAACCCAAAATGACAGCATTACTAGAGATACCTTCAACATGATCCATGATAAAAACATACTTTACTGGACAACTAAACATTCAACATTAGAAAACCTCCTTCTTCCTCTCAGGCAAAGACAACCTTCCAAAATTTTGCATTTTTAACCCTTAAATATAACTTAAGGGTTTTTTTGGATGTGGTTAAAAAGTAGACATATAAAAAGTTACAATCTGCTCCCTTTTTCAGCATAAAAATATTTTCAATGATATAGAAATAGATCTGTTTTATGTTTAATATAAGATGATCAGATATGATGTTACAATCAGCCAGAAAGAAAAAGAGGTTTAGCAGTAACATGTCTAGCTTTTAAATGAAGGTCCAGCACTAAGAAAGCCAACTGTGGGTACTTCTGCTCTTGCCATATCATAGATACACAAATACATTGGTTTATGTAATTACTATCTCAGTAGGTAAGACACTAGAAAAGCCAACATACCAGCATTTCCCAAGCTTTCTACTAATTAAATCATATGCATGCAGGTTCAATCCAAGGATGATCAAAGTTAATGAAAAAAAATTCCCATTTAATTCAATGAGCTGTGGATCAGTTCCAAACAGCTAGCTGCTACTCCATCCTCTTTCTTCTTTATCAAAAGCACTCCAACAGTGTGAAAGTAAAGAGGACTCCATATGAGTCTACAGATTTTGTATCTCCCCTCAGATCTGAATTTTAAACTAATTATTTGACAGTTGACTACATTATATACAACTAAGTAAATTTTTCCATAAAGCTATATTAGAGGCTACTCCAGGTTTTGAAGCAAAACAGACTACTACTATTATTGTTACATCAATAGCTTTAAAAGATTACAACTATTTCTTTCACATACAGGTTTACCCTCATTATAAATTTATTTATGTGCCACATTGTTCATCACTACAGCAATATATTGCCATATCTGAGCATGGAAAATGTCAGTGGAAAATGTCACGGAAATAGAGCACTGAATTTAAAAGGCTTCCTAAGATTAACAGAAAGATAATCTGAAGTCACCTAAAGTCAAAGAAATAAAGAATGAATGTTCAGCTCAAATAACTATTTATTTTTAATTACATTTGAAATGCAATGTCACAACTGTTGGACAACTTCAGTAAACTGGACATTGCATTTATGAAGCCTATCTGAATAGCCTTTGATTCAATTCTTGTTAACAATGCTTTTTCACATTCTATTTTTCACTAAATGTTTGTATTAAAAATGAGAATTTAATTTCAGCACCTCAAAACTCAGATCCTAGTGCTGCACAGATGCTTAGTTCTGTCTCTTTGTAGTCAGGGTTCAGCAGACGTCCATTCAGATCACACTAAAGGCTCTCATTCGTTTAAAGCAGAGGTGGACAGGAGTTGCTGCAAAATATTTATTTGGGAATCCAATATATGCATCACTGCTATTAGCCATCACATAAACAATGTCTTAAATCTAATGAGCATTGCACAGCAAATTAAATAATGAAAAAATAATCTTTCCTGTTCAAGAATCAACATTCAGTTAAATGAAAACTGAAGTTGTCAGCTTTCAACAGGGAAAATGATGTCTATGCCTAAAACTTCACATTCCACCTATACAGGCACACAAGCTTAAATCAAAACTGGTGTTCAGACATAGTTTCAATAAAACTTGTGTATGCAGTGCTGCCTAGTTGGCCACCTTACATCCTTCTTACTTTAAGACAGATTTCAAGCATTTCTTGTTGGAAAAGGCATTTTCTTTGATCAAATCCATCACATCTAGGTATAACCAAAGATGTCTACTCTTAGCACCTCCTTCTATTTCACGTTAGAGAACCACACTAAAAACAATGGAAAGGGAATGGTGTTACTACAGCCTTTATTACCACACCTCAGATCTCCTTTGCTGTAGCCCCGGATGGCTGTGCTGTGCCATGCCACTGGGAACCTTGTGACCAGGGAGTCAGAGCAGCAGGATTTTATTCCCATGCAGTGCAAAAACACACCTCAAGGAGCCCTGAAATCCAGAATTGGAATGTGACACAGTCTCCCAGTCTGCTTGCCCTTTCTCACTCCAACCCGTCTGAAACTAAAGAGAGACGTGTCAGAAAATGATGACTGGAGTTCCTACCATCTTTCTTCTGCTTTGCTTTGCCAGAGAAGATTTCTGCAGAGCCACTTTTAGGCATGCAATTAAAAACAATGCTAGCAGGATTTTTTGACTGGGTCCAGACGAGTAAGAAATGGTTCTAAACTCAGCTCTTGGCTGAGTACAGACATAGCTGCAGAATAACACAGATGATTATAGTTTAAGATACAATGAGTAAAAACTGGATCCTATAAATTTACCCAGTCGCTAATATCGGTCTTGAAAAACACTTGAGAGACTTTCTCCTACTTTAAAACACTGCTGTTGACTCACTCTCCTTAATAAGGGCCCATTTTCTCCAAAACGTGTAAATGGGACCTACAAGTTGCACTAAGAAGTAAATTTCATTTACGCTGACGCATTTTTTTTTGCATAATACAAAAGCCTTTATTGCTTTGGTATGATTCCCTGTTGCTGAAGCTCTTCTCTGTTGACCGAGTGAAATAGAACTCAATGACTAGATTTTTTTTTACTCTTCCATTTAAGTGCTAGTGATTTAGGCTGTTGTGTTCCCTTACTGTTAATGGCATTTAGAAGCAGAAGAGCCCCTCATCTGTCAAGAACTATTAACCCAAAGTCTTGGGCTAGAATTGCAAATATATACTATGTTAGAGCAAACAAAATCTGTTTAGAAACTCCGTATCATCATTTACATTCGATCCCAAATCACATGGGTTGCAAATACTAACAAAGCAGGGGAAAAAAATAGCATAGAAAAAAAGCAGCTAGCCTACACAGAATGCAGTATTGACTGGCATGTTGTAAAAGGAAAAAAAAAACAACCCACCACATAAGTTTAAATGACACAGTTCATTCCAACCCATTTAACCTACACAAAATGCCGGATGCACACGAACAGCAGGATTTGCAAACAATACAGACAGCTCTGCCAGCAAGTCTCACACAATCACAGTATCTGTCTCAATACAGTTGGTCTCACAACAATACAAATTTCAGAAGGTAAAACAAAAATGAAGTAAGATTGCACTGCTAAATATTTTCAGTTTGGTTTCCTTTACCCTGGTCTTTTTAGCAAACTTATTTATGATATATACATACTTATTTTTTAACTACTTTGGTGTTATTTCCTTGATTCCAGCACTAAAATTTACCACAGGTAGATGGATAATGTATTTCTTCAAAATCCCACATGACTTTATCAAGCCTCTGTGCTGCCTCATCAGTCTTCCAACACATTGCTGGGCTGCAAGATGAAAGACTGACTTTGTTGTTTTAAGAACAAGTGTATTCAAGAAGACTCACAAGAATTAACTGCCTAGCCAACCTCCATTAACAAGCTTAAAAATTTTACTTTGTATATGCTACAGTTATGAATGTATACGGGTTACCAAAAGACAGAAAACCCGCTCTGCAAATATTCTACTTATATTATGAAACATTTTCTGTAACTGTAGCTAAAGAAATGCATTAACTATGTTTAAAGCCTGAGGGTAAAAAGTGTAGTCTTTTTCCTTAAAAATACTTTAACTGCAACAAGTGATACTGAATTATAGACAATGCTCCTGAGAAATATTCACGAGGAATTTTATAATAAAATCCCTCAATTTAAAGTTCTGCCTATTCAAATAAATACAAGTCAAATTTTAAAAATGGATTTGCTTAATCCTGTTCTAATTTCTTGATACAACTGTGCTCTGGTTCTGTTAAAGCTTACAGCTAGGATTAATTTAGTCAGTGAAACGTCATATGTATTCAGGCACACCTACCCTGTAACACTGTATTTGATTATGGCTGAACACTACTACCTTTACAGTGTTCAAGAGGTGTTGACATCTCCTGTAACTTGTTAAAGAAGAATTAGTTCCAAGATACTCCGTACCAAGCAAAGCAAGGGAAGTATGACTTAAAATATAGGTTTAAATTGTGTCTCCACCTAGTCCTGCTACCACAAGATAACAAAGTTTGAGTGTTACAGTAGAAAGAACAAGACTAATATCACTAACTTCTTTCTTTGTCATTAATGCTAGAAAATAGGATATATTTGGGTCCATGGCTCACAGCACCCTAGGATAACGGGCTCCCAAGCAGCTTCATGCTTTATTATCTTTAATGTTACCAGGTAACATCGCCTATAAGGCTTGCTAATGTTGATACACTTACTCCAGACAAAGCACACCACAAAGAACAAAAGAAAATCTTTGATTGAAAGGCCTTGAGAAAGCCATGTATTTTAATTATGTCACAGAACCCTTCTGTGGCACCAGATATCTGAAAGTCACACTTCCCTCCAGAGCAAGCCTCAGTGAAAGAAACATAGACAGAGCTCAGGATACACTATTCAAACTATGGCATGCAGAAGTATTTCTCCATCCAGTGTTTAGATAACAAAGGCAACATCCCTTCATCTTGCATTTTGAGCCAAGATATACACA
>VYZW01003201.1:8030-42942 GCA_013401315.1 Balaeniceps rex | reverse complement strand
ATTGCAATAAGTACCATGTTCTGCAAAAGCCCATTCTGCCATAATAGGGTTGCGGGGGTATACTGGCCCCAGTGACTGATACGTGTTTAATCCCTGTATTAGGGTTTTGACTGCCTCTTCATCTTCTGGGTTCCATTTCCACGGTTTTCCTTTTTGTAAAAGTGAGTACAGTGGGCAAGCAATGATAGAGAACCCATGTACATGTTTCTTCCAGTACCCTAAAGTACCATGAGTCGTTGTAATTCTTCCCTACACTGGGGCGTCTGCAATTGTTCTATTTTACTTAGGTCATCTGGTGCAATTGCTGCACTACCTGCAATCCACCAAGTACCTAAAAATTTTACTTCTCCACTTGGTCCCTGACATTTTTCAGGTGGAACTTCAACTTCTGCTTTATACAGTGCCTGCCACACTGCTGCTGCCACTTCTCCCACTTTTTCATGGGAGGTCCCTCCGATGAGAACATCATCGATATATTGGTACAGTTTCACATCTTGCGGGAGTGAGACTGTCTGTAAGAGTTCAGGAAGCACAGCATGAGCAGTCATGGGTGAATGTTTATACCCCCGTGGGAGTCTGTTAAAGGTGTATTGTACACCTTCCCAAGTAAAAGCACATTTCTTTTTATCTTCCTCCTGTAAGGGGACCATGAAGAACATATCTCTGACATCTAGCACTACCATCCTTGGATGTGCTTGTAGTGTGGCTGTTAAAGTTGCAATGTTAGGTACTACAGCTGTTAGCAGAGCTGTGTTGGCATTTAGGCACCAATAATCAATTGTCAGATGCCATCTCCCATCTGGCTTTTGGACTGGCCAGACCAGTGAATTATATGGGGAGGGGGTTCTGGAAATAATGTGCTGGTTTTCCAAATCTGTTATTACTTCAGCAATTCCAGTTAGTGCCACAGCGGAAATCGGGTATTGCGGTATATTAGTAATTTTTGAATCAGGGAGTGCAGGGGCTGCATGGCGTACACGCACTGTAGCCTGTCGATTTTTCTCAGGGTTAGGGTTGACATTTGAACCAAAGGATCACACACTGCTGTCCGGCAGGTGCCAGGTTCAACCATTCAAAACATCAAAATGCAAAATATTTTCATTGTGATTTTTAACTGCAAAGCAAGTAGACAACATGCACTTCTTGCCTGGGAGCCATAAATTAACTTTTGCGGTTTGGCAAAAAACACTTGCTCCATTTACTCCGGTGACTTTAACTCTCTGCCGTCCGGGTTGCACGCCCAGCTTCTCGGCATCCTGTTGTGTTAGTATTGAAATTTGTGCTCCCGTATCTATTAGAAATTTTATCAGTTGTCGTTGAGGGCCAACTGGAATTAAAATGAAAGGGCCTCCTTCATTCAGCTATTGGTAGGCTTCTGCTCGCTGGATAGAGAGACCCAATTGCCATTCTGGCGCTATTCATTTTTTGATCTCAAGGTTTTTGATTCATACCTAAGGGGGAGGAAAGGGTTATCACTCTTTCTTGGAGCTGGTGATGGGACCAGAGTATTTCTAGTACACTCTCTCCTTTCGCCATCATCACGTTTCTGGAACACTTGAATTAGGTTCAGGGTAATGCTAGTAGACTGTGCCTTAATCGTGGCCCTGGGAATGCCTAGTGCCAATCCTTTCGTCCACAGTTCATTTCTCCACTCCCAAGACTTGGGGGTCTTTAGGCCTATTTTCCCTTGGTCTAGATCCTGTTCCCTGTGGGGGTGTTCATTTTACTGGTCGCACTCAACAATGTCCTGCTTGGGGTTTTGGGTCCAATTTCTCAGTCGACAGATCATCCCACCTTACTTCACGGCCATGGTTTACAATACCGTGCATTAATTCTGCCCATGTAGGGAGTTGTCTGTGGGTATCATCACCACTGAATTCCTCATTTTGCTCTATGTCTCTTTTAATCTCATCCCGGTTTGCAATTAAATAGGGTTTGAGAATTGTTTGGGCTCCCCTAATTAGTGGTTTTAACATGGTATGATCTACAGTAGCGGATATCGGGGTATCACCAGGTTCTCCGCGTTGGTCCATAGCTTGTATGCAGGTGGCTTCGGTGACTTNGTGCCACGGCGGAAATCGGGTATTGCGGTATATTAGTAATTTTTGAATCAGGGAGTGCAGGGGCTGCATGGCGTACACGCACTGTAGCCTGTCGATTTTTCTCAGGGTTAGGGTTGACATTTGAACCAAAGGATCACACACTGCTGTCCGGCAGGTGCCAGGTTCAACCATTCAAAACATCAAAATGCAAAATATTTTCATTGTGATTTTTAACTGCAAAGCAAGTAGACAACATGCACTTCTTGCCTGGGAGCCATAAATTAACTTTTGCGGTTTGGCAAAAAACACTTGCTCCATTTACTCCGGTGACTTTAACTCTCTGCCGTCCGGGTTGCACGCCCAGCTTCTCGGCATCCTGTTGTGTTAGTATTGAAATTTGTGCTCCCGTATCTATTAGAAATTTTATCAGTTGTCGTTGAGGGCCAACTGGAATTAAAATGAAAGGGCCTCCTTCATTCAGCTATTGGTAGGCTTCTGCTCGCTGGATAGAGAGACCCAATTGCCATTCTGGCGCTATTCATTTTTTGATCTCAAGGTTTTTGATTCATACCTAAGGGGGAGGAAAGGGTTATCACTCTTTCTTGGAGCTGGTGATGGGACCAGAGTATTTCTAGTACACTCTCTCCTTTCGCCATCATCACGTTTCTGGAACACTTGAATTAGGTTCAGGGTAATGCTAGTAGACTGTGCCTTAATCGTGGCCCTGGGAATGCCTAGTGCCAATCCTTTCGTCCACAGTTCATTTCTCCACTCCCAAGACTTGGGGGTCTTTAGGCCTATTTTCCCTTGGTCTAGATCCTGTTCCCTGTGGGGGTGTTCATTTTACTGGTCGCACTCAACAATGTCCTGCTTGGGGTTTTGGGTCCAATTTCTCAGTCGACAGATCATCCCACCTTACTTCACGGCCATGGTTTACAATACCGTGCATTAATTCTGCCCATGTAGGGAGTTGTCTGTGGGTATCATCACCACTGAATTCCTCATTTTGCTCTATGTCTCTTTTAATCTCATCCCGGTTTGCAATTAAATAGGGTTTGAGAATTGTTTGGGCTCCCCTAATTAGTGGTTTTAACATGGTATGATCTACAGTAGCGGATATCGGGGTATCACCAGGTTCTCCGCGTTGGTCCATAGCTTGTATGCAGGTGGCTTCGGTGACTTTCCCTTAGGAAACGGATGGGGATCATAGAAGGTTCACCTCGATACAAGTCATCTATTCCCCCAGCCCAGTAGACTACCCTACTGGTGATAGAATGGGCTTCATCTATTGGGTTGGGTCCTAGGTTTAAGAAAACTCCCGGACCCCAATAACCGTTTGCTTTGTCTCCACTCAGCATTTTTCGGTCACCACCACTGAGGCAGACACGCCACAAGTATTCAGTTTCAGTTTCACCTGGCTTTCTGCTGTATTTCTCTTGAAATTTTGCCAATTGTAATGCATCCCATGGAGTGCTTTGCATAGTATATCACAGACCACCTTCCCAAGGTCCTTCAGAGTATTCTGCTTTAATGATGGGCCTAGTCTTACATTCAGAGGAGTCCGAAAAGGGCAGGAGGTTAACATTTCCTTCTTCATGGTCATCAGGATCACCCCAAATATCACCATCCCAATCCTCTGGGGACACTATTAGTTTCCTAATTTGCATGGGGTTAGGGGGATGTGGGGCTTGCACGAGAATCATTTTGATCTTTTCTTCCAACTTTTCTCCTTTTCTTCTTGTAACTGTTTCATCAGCTGCCTTTCTGCCTTCTATTTCTTCTTTTAGGGCGGGCTCCCTTTTATTGTTATTCTTCCTATCTTGATAAGCAGCTTCTAAACAGGTACCTAACATTTTGCAAATACTTCCTTTCCGTTTTCCATTCTTTATATGCCCCCTGGCCACCTTTAGCTGTTCTTCCACAGCTTGCCAATCATGCAATTATCACAAGCCCAATCTTCTGAGAATTTGGGACTCAGTCTTATTCCATGCTTCCATAAGTAATTAGTGATACTACTTGCCATCCTGCCAACTACACCAATTTGTCCCAGATGAGTGGAATGCACCTCACGCAAAAGACAGAAGCAGCAATATGTTTTATTGAGGTAAAATAATAATTTGACAGAGTTCAATAAATCTGATGGGATTTAACAAAGTTTGACAGCAGTTTACTAAGGTTCAGTAAGTTTGATGGCAAGGTTCACCTTATTAATTACTGGAAGGAAGAAACATACAAAGGAAAATTGAGTTGGAGAAACGTACAAAGTTTAACAAGCTATTAGTCACTTACTGAGGATCTGTTGCAGCAAGGAATCTCTCAATGTTGAGGAGTAAGGGATCTCTCCACCTCAGGCAAGGAAGGATCTCGTGAGTCTCAGGTGAGGAATCTCAAACCTGGAGAGGTGTCCCTGCTCAAGAGGAGAGTCACCTGGCAGCAGTCTAGCTGCAATTCAGGGGGAGCTCAAATCGCGCTCGTCCAACAATCTGCCGTTGGTAAAAGGTCTCTCTGCCTTGAGGAGCAACCTTGAGAGGCGTCCCAGCTCAAGGGGAGATCACTGCCATGCAGCCATGCTGCCTAGCAGGGAGAGCTCAGAGAAGGCTCACTTAGGCTGTCATATTTATGGGATAAAGTGGTTGGCTCGTAGTCAAATCACATGCGATGGAAAGGTAGGCATGAGACTCCTTGTACCCACAACTTTCTTTGTTCCTTGATAAATGACTCTTGCAAAAGCCACCTGTTATTTATGCGTTAATTGCATGATCAGTGTTCCAAATGCATATGTACTGATGTTTACCGTGTCAGTCTGTTCCTTTGTGGGTTTTCGGAGAACAGGTCGAAACTAGAGGAGTTCTTGGCCCGGCTACAGCTCAGGCCTTTACCTCCTTTGGACCCTGTACCAAACTACCGCTAGTTTGGTTAAGGGATTGAGCACATCTATCACACCTTCCGTAATGAGAGACAAAGCTAACAGAACTTTGAGCATCTGATCAAAGGTATAGATCATAGTTTACTAATCTAAAGTTTACGTAAGCAACCCACAGTGATAATGATAATTATATCCAATAATAACCATTATTATCTGAGAGAGCTGCCCCAGAAGCGAAAGACGTAATACAATCTAATCTATTTGCAGATAAGATGTGATCTCATTTCTGAAAGGTAACTGCTGATGTGGTTGTATGGCAGAATAAATGGTGATAATCTAGATAAGGATTTATGATCCACAGCTCAGTTTCAGTAAAATACAGCTGCCTGTGTAGATCAATATGGTTCACAACAAAAATAACTACTCTTTTTCCCAGAACCACCAAGATGATGACAATCAGCCAGAAGCAAAACAAACCAGAAGTGCAAAAAAAAAAGCAAAGGCAATATCAGATGAGGAAGCTGAAAACTCCAACTCCCAAACTGCTGCAGAGCAGCCACCTAAGCCTGGAAGCAGTCAAACTTGACCAAGGGCTTTGCAGACAGTTTCCAGCATGTAATGTTAGAAGGGGCAGATGAAGCAATATTCAGATCAAAAGAAAAACTAGATCTTAGGAGTTTTGTTTTAGGTTGGATGTACCAAGTGTTATTTTTATCTAAAACAGAAAGCCTTAGATTTCTGAAATGTGAAATTTCCCTGAATTTTCTCCTGGAAACATTCACTAAGTTTGTCAATCTACAAGTAATGGTTACTATGGAAACCCCTTCATGCACCACTGTTCTTTATTTCTCGATTTTGGCTACAGTACCTTTCACGGGAAATTCAGCTGGTACTTCACTGAGAAAGAAGCAGATCTACTACAGTAAGAGTTACCTCATTTTTTTCCACACAGTTTTTCCCTTTACATAAGTACAGGAAACAACCGTAAATTCTCAAAATGCGGCTAAATGCAGATATCATGAGTCACAGTCTCTCTTCTTATCTCCAAAATATGTTTCTCATTTAAATACTAGTTTTACCATCTCCACTATACTTTGCACTGCTGAAAAACAAGGGAAGCTTTTTGCCTACACTATGTCAGACAACGTATTGCCTTTGTCTGTTAAAGATAATTGATTTCTGAGGCAGTTTATGAGCCAATTCATCGCCACACCCACTGTAGGAACTAGGGCTGGGACTCCATTCCAAGTACTCACTGCAAAAAATGTATCTACTCCCTTTCTGGTTTATTTATTGCATCAGACTTTTTTACCTTCATCAGAAACTGTGGGCTTCATAATCATTTTGACAAACAATAAAACAGGCAGAAAGTGCGAACACTGGCAGCACACGCCAAGATGCTGAGCACTGTTAGAAAATGGCCAACTCCATTCACAGCAACAATCTCACAGGAACACTTAGAGTGCTCCAGCTCCCAGACAGGGCTGCTGTATTTTCAAAACAAAAAGGCATGTTTGGAAACTGAGATATTCAGATGGATGAATCCTTGCCAATCTGTCCATAAGGAAGTTAATAGGCTGACACTGAAGTAAGAAGGTAAAGCACTATCTTCCTATGACACTAGTAAGACTGAGGGCTTGCCCTGCAGTAAGGAGGGTGCTGAACGCTGTCAACTGGAAAGGAACATGGGACATTGGCAGTGGCATTAGCGCTAGTTCAGGTTTCAGGAAAAGATTTGCTGTGTTAGTTGTGCCAGTGTGGTGGGTTAACCTTGGCTGGCCTCTAGATGCCCACCAAGCTGCTCTCTCACTCCCCCTCCTCAGTAAGATGGGGAGAAAATAAGATGAAAAAAACTCATGGGTTGAGACAAAGGCAGTTTAATGGAAAAAAGCAAAGGCCACACACAGAATCAAAGCAAAGCAAAGCACAGGAGATTTACTGTCTATTTCCCACCAGCGAGCAATGTCCAGCCACTTCCTGGCAAGCAGGGCTTCAGTACACATAGCGGTTGTTTCAGAAGACAAATGTCTTAATAATGAATGCCCCCTCCCTCCTCCTTTCTCTTAGCTTTTACCGCTAAACATGACGCCATATGATATGGAGCATCCCTTTCGTCATTTTGGGTTAGCTGTCCCACCTATAACCCCTCCCAACCTCTTGCCTACCCCTAGCTTGCCAGCCTCTGGAGCAAGGGTTGGAGAGACAGCCTTGACACTGTGTGAGCAACAGCCAAAACATTGGTGAGTTATCAACACCATTATAGCCACAAAGGCAAAGCACAGCGCTATATGGGCTACTATGAGGAAAATTAACTCCATCCCAGCCAGACGCAGTACACCCAGCCAAGATACTGTGGCCGTAATATTACTCCCTGGCTTTTCATTTTTTTCAACCCTTGGTACATCACGAACACTGCTAATGCTTCTCCAGAGGCAAGAGCTTCTTTCTCTCAGGAGTGGCAAACCAAAATGACATGGCCAGGTCCAGAAGACTTCAGTATAAGAACTGGAATAAACACTCAGGAATTGAGCTGATTGGAAATGGAATTTCTGTTGCATAGAAAAAGTTTTTTGTCAGTTTTCACCTGGCCATCAGAGGAGAATTAAAGGCCTTTGTCAAGTTTATTTTCTCCAGCAAAGTGACAAGGCAATAGCCTTCCCTGCAGACAGCTGGGGCCTGTCCCACTGCCCCAGCCAGGGAGCAGGGCAAGCAGCGCAGCCCAGGGGGCAGTGGGGGCAGCCCCAGCCCCGGGCAGCAGGCATGGCTGTGGGGATGGGGACAGGCCAAGGCCAGGCCAAGCCAGGCCACCAGCCCACAGGTGGGGTCTGGACCCAGGTAAGGAGCCATGGCCAGGCACAGGCAGTTTCCACAGTCTGAGGTGGGCCCTGGCCACTGCCTCTGCACAGCCCCTCTGGAGCCTCTCCTCTCCTCCCCGAGGAATGGGGTTGCCCTCAGCTGTGCCCTCAGCTGTGTGCCTGAGGCCCTGGCAGCCAAAACCCTGGTGGGGGGGGCATGCTCAGGGCCCACACAGACGCCTTCCTCATGGTTATATTTCTCACCCAAAATCTACGCAAGGGCTAAGGTTTCAAACTGGAGGGGCTTTGGTGAAGTTCCTGGCCTTGCTGTCTCTGGGACTTACGCTTTCGGTGGAGTACAAATCACCTGGTCAGCTTTTATTTAGTTGTCCACGTGACTTCCCATAGTAGGTGATGGCAGGACATTTATGGCTGCTTCTTGATGTTAACTTAACTACAGCTCTTCTTTCTCACTATTGCTGCATGTCAGGTAGAGTGGAACAGGAACTTTGCCTTACAAAGGCAAAGAACTTTAGCTAATGTTAAAATATTAACTGTTTCACACTTAGCGTGCTCCTGTGAGACTTCCATGTGTGCATCAGCAACAGAAGAAGATATTACTCTGATACATACACCCATAATAAATGGCAGGAGATCCTGGATTGACCCAAGAAGGAGATAACTTCTCGAACATCCTGTTGGCACAGAAACACTGGTGCAGAAGGGCAATGATTACATTGGTTGCGTGGTTGCCAGAAACTTTCCATGTTAGGGAAGTAAAAAACTACCTTCCTGTAAATGAAGTGGGGAGAGGTATGAAAGGTCATCCCTTACATGGGTAACAGAAGAAATGCTCACGCTAGCCCCTTCGATATCTTTGTTGTGTATCTGAGCTCTGCTGAATCAAAGTTTAGTTTGTGCTCAGGACAGTATTCCCTGACACATAAATATTCAAAATAATAAATAGTGTTTCAAAAAACTAAAAAAACTATGAACAAAGCCCAAACGGACATTGGCTGGTCAAAGCAAGAGTGAGAGACAGGCACTGTAGTTTCACTCTGCAGTTCTTCTCCATAAATAACGTGCACTTACAGTTCCTGAAGATCTTCAAGACCTGACTGACCATTTTACGAGGAAGCTTATAAACATGTACTTAATAAAAAAGCAGCCTACAAAGATAACATACTCCTTACTAGTAAGAAACTGATTAAAGAGGCAAACATTTTACAGTTCTTATGGAAGTAAGTTGTGAAATCATTTATATGCATTAAGGAAAGTGAAATTTTACGGAATTTTTATAAGGAAGTACAACAAAAAAAGTTGATTAGGTTCTTCAGTAGCCTCACATTATATCGTACTCATAGCAGTCCAGGGTTTTAAAATTATAATTTAGAGCAGTCCCCATGGAAAACCTCGTGATTCTGAAATTACAGTGGAGATAGGAATTTTTCTTTATGTCAGTTTGAAAAGAAATATTCCCAGAGCTAAAGTAATAAAACTGTCAGCTCACTTTCCTTTCTGGTATCCTATACTGATGAGCTGAAATTCTGTCTATCATTATAATGTACAATAGAAACAGTATATCACCCAGACAGTTAAAATACTTATACAACCTCATTCTTCCTAAAAATAAAAAACTCAAATGAACGTAGAAATTCCTGAAGAGCCTCATACCGAGATGGCCTCAGAACATGCCTAACACATACTGACAGCTTGGAGACATCATGTAAGGCAGTGACAGCTTTTTGCACAACTCAGCTGCCTCTGTGTTGACGTTGTCCCCTCCTACATAATGCCTAAGGTTACCATAATCACATCAAATACCAGTCTCATCATCAAGCAGAGGAGCAGCAGCCACTCATCCTGCCAGCGCTCAGCAGATGGCAATTTCACAGAGTCACTGTGTGCTCCCAAAGCAAGGAAGAGCAGACCTTCAATATGAATAAGCATCTGTTAGTTCCGGGTTCTGGTGCCAGAATAACTTCTGGGTTTTCTGTGAAATCGTATATTCTAAACAGCTAACCCACCCTGGAGGAAACCAGGAATTCACCTCCCAGCTGGCTGCCCTTATCACCAGGCCACACCCGTAGTTCCTTTGTGGGCATTTTCCTGGAGGCCCCATGAAACGCGATTCTTTCTTGCATACTGGCTAGTGAGAGCACATAGGGCACATATCTCCCAACAGGTAGCCCACAGCTTGACAATTAGACTGCTCGCTTTGGATACAGGGGTTTGAAGCCCTGCATTTCCCATGTCATCTGCAGTCATGTAACCTCAGGGTCACAGACTGTCACTGCCTAGCAGAGGTAGCAAAGTCCTATTGTTTCACCCAGGCATGCATGCAAACAGAGGCAGTAGCTAGGCAGCCCACAGAGCACTCCTGCTTCATCCAGATGGAGGGAAAGAATAGGACAGGACAGGACAGGACAGGATAGGAGACAACTTGCCTGTCATTGTCGGGTACTGTGGTGGGCACTGTAAAGAACAGGTTAGCCAAATTTCCTTCAGAAATGGCACAGGCATACCTGATGCTGCATTATGGTGGAAGGAATGGGATAAAAGACTTCTTGATGTCACTTTTTTTATTCCAGGGTCCAGTGCAACTCACACAATTGGCAAAGCACTTTCCATGGGCAGCCTGGACACAGAAATGCCCCTCTGTCCTGGCGTTCCAAAGAGAGGGGCAGAAATAAGCCATCTCAACTCTGACTGAGAATTTGAAAGTGCAAATATCCTTGTCCTGGGAACGGACAAGGACCAACAGTCACAAGTTGTATCAAGAGAAATTCTGGTAACATATTGTCACAGGCAAAAACTGTTTACTCATTCAGGAAATTTCCATGAATGTAATTTATTTGCCAAGTAACAATCTATTAATTACAGATACTGGTATCAAAGAAGACTGAAACCAACCAACCAACCCTTAGGAAAAACAGCCCTGCTTCCCTCCAGACATCTCTTCCCCCCACCCTTTTTGCTCTTCAGTCCCCTCACCACACGCTACGCTCAGCCCCTTTGGTGAGGTGGTGGGCAGTGCAGGAGGTGGGGCCAGCGCATCCATGGTGGTTCCTTCACCTGCAGCAGCCCCTTTCGGGTTGCACCTCTCAGCTCCTGCTCAAGCAGCCACTTGGCTTCAGCCCCTGCCCAGGCATGGTCTTCTCTCTTTCCTCCTTCCTGCTCCAGCCTGGTCTTTTTTCCTCCTTCTCCTCCTGCTCTGGCCTTGTTTCTCCTTTTGCTCAGTGTTTACCACCCTTACTTTAAGACGTTTCACAGAGGTGCCACAGACTCCCCTGAGGACGGGCTCAGCCATGCCCTGCGGTGGGTCCATTGGAGCTGGCTGGAACCGGCTGTGACTGACTCAGGGCAGCCCCTGGCCTCTACTCACAAAGGCCACCCCTGCAGCCCCGCTACCAAAACCTTGCCAATTCTGAGGGAGAAAAAATCACGATGAAGGTAGTCAACCACTGTAACAGGTTGCCCAGAGGCTCTCGAGTCCCCATCCTTGGAAGTACTCCAAACTCAACTGGACAAAGCCCTGAGCAACCTGGCCTAATACCCACGCCAGCCCTTCCCTGAGTGGGGTCCAGATGAGATGGGTGCCAGAGGGCCTTTCCAACCCAAATTATTCTGAGATTCGACAAAACTGTTTGAATCACTTCCAGTCCCAGTAAATGTTTGGAAGACAGAGAAATACAGAGACAGACCAGAACATGTTTGTCTTTGCATTACTGAGGACAGCCTACCCTTCAAAATAAATAATTATTCTACACTAAGTTTGTGAGCAAAAAAGACAGGCAAGCACAGCTAGAGCAGGAGATGGATCCTGTTCTAAGTAGAGGGAAATGGAGGCTGAGGAGCCAAACTGAGAAAGAGCTTGCAAACAAAAAAGGTTGTGAATTGGGAAGTCCCACCAGCCAGGCATATGTTGCTTCTTAATTTCAAAGCACTGTACAGAAAGCCCCACATGCTAGAAACTGCATTTGCTCTCCCTACCCTGCCGTCTCTTTAGCTAGGAGTTGGTTCAGTCCTGGAGCCATCGTGACATTCGAGCCATGACCAAAGTCTTGTCTGCATCTGCAAGCCTTCCTGGGCTGTGCCTGAGGGAGATCTGGGCTGAATTCTCCTTCTTTCTCCTTGCTCCTTGCTTCATGCCACAGTGCTGGTCAGTGGGGACTGCTACAGAAGAGAGAATGTTCTGGCAGCTCAGTTTGAGCGTGGAGTTGAACCCAGGTCTCCTGCCCTCCTGGGAAATGGTCTGACCATGCATGCTGTGCAACAGGGAGGCAACTCAGCCACCTGAATGGGCCCTGCTTGTTTGTTTGTTTGTCGGTTGGTTTCTTACAGCTGCTCTTGACTGGTTTTTACCTGTCTTAGGCACATTCTGACACCATCTAGAGATAAGGCCACTGAGTATATTAGAAATGAACTGATTGTATTTCTGGGTCCCCACAGATCTTGTCGAGAGGCAGGAATAGCACCAGCCGTCCCTCTCATCTCTCTTCTTGGCATGTCAGGTATGCGTCTGCTTTGCTTGTCACCATTTCGTTAGAATTGGGAAACACAAAGAAATGCAGCATTGTGAATATTTACATATGTGGCAATAGTCCCAAACTGTAATTCACTAGAACCTCACTTTGAAATGTCCCTGGGCATTTCACAACAAAGACACTGGCAGTGCCTTCCAACCACACATGTCTGCATATTACATAGTCCTCTTGAGGTGCTTTCAACTTGTATTTATCAGCTATACAAATTCACATAGAAATCAGATTTGAGTATGTTTTCACAACCAAGAAAAAGATTACAGCCAACATAGTTCATAAGTCAGTTTAAACATCAAAGTTCAAAGATAGTGTTCTAACCAGGAAGTTCAAATTCACTTATTTCCTATCTTTTCATCTTTAAAATATCTGGATCCAAATCCCACGGTTCTGTGCACACACACAGAGAACCATCATGACTTAGCATTCGCCCTCCAAATCCCTCTTAAGCCAGTGGGAAATGCAAACTATGTGAAGTCTCCATGAAGAGCTAATGCCCCTATTAATCACAGCATGCGCCCAACAACCACCAACTATATTATGAAAGGAAGAGAACAACATTCACTTTCTTTGCAAGGCCTGGCAGCAAAAGGTGGCAGTATCACCTGTTTTTTTTATCTACTAGCTTAGCAGAAAACACTTGCCCATTGAAAGGGAGATCTGTGCTCAGTCTCCTCTTCATCTTGAGTAGTCCTAGATGCAGTAAACACAATGTAACCGTCAGGAGAGAGTTTGTGCCTTCATCCACAAATACAACAAAAATATGACTTGCTGGGAGTCCTGTAGTCCAGTTCCTGGCCCCGCCCCAAGGAATATTTCAGATTTTATCCTATTAGAAGTTAATATAAAATGCATGAATAGGCCAGGGAACAAGGACAAGAATCCAGATTCTTGGAGAGAAGACTGGCACGTAACTCCTGCTTGAAGACTGCTCTGAATTGAGAGTTAGTGGAGCCATCTTCCCACGCCATAAGTCAGACCCCCAAGCCTCAGAAACAGTTAACCTAAAGGCACCTACCTGTAGCAGGAGCTACCCAATGTACCGGATACCCTGATTGGGTAGCTCCTGCCACCAGGCCATTTCCCACCTCCTGATCACTACCAGAGCTTGTCTCCAGCCCCTGAGGAGCCAGAAAGAAACTTCAGCAAATCATAGAATCATAGAATTATAGAATCATTTAGGTTGGAAAAGACCTTTAAGATCATTGAGTCCAAACGTTAACCTAACACTACCAAGTCCACCACTAAACCATGTCCCTAAGCACCATATCTACGCATCTTTTAAATATCTCCAGGGATGGTGACTCCATCACCTCTCTGGGCAGCCTGTTCCAATGCTTGACCACTCTTTCAGGAAAGAAATTTTTCCTAATATCCAATCTAAACCTCCCCTGATGCAACTTGAGGCCACTCCCTCTCGTCCTATTGCTTGTTACTTGTCAGAAGAGACTGACACCCACCTTGCTACTGCCTCCTTTCAGGTAGTTGTACAGATAGATAAGGCCTCCCCTGAGCCTCCTTTTCTCCAGGCTAAACAACCCCATTTCCTTCAGCCGCTCCTCATAAGACTTGTGCTCTAGACCCTTCACCAGCTTCATTGCTCTTCTTTGGACATGCTCCAGCACCTCAATGTCTTTCTTGTATTGCAGGGCCCAAAACCAAATGCAGTATTTGAGGTGTGGCCTCACCAGTGCCAAGCACAGGGAGACAATCACTTCCCTAGTCTTGCTGGCCACACTATTTCTGATACAAGCCAGGATGCTGTTGGCAGCAGTGTGCCCAGGTGGCCAAGGCGGCCAACAGCATCCTGGCTTGTATCAGGAATAGTGTGGTCAGCAGGAGTGGGAAAGTGATCATGCCCCTGTACTTGGCACTGGTGAGGCTGCACCTCGAGTACTGTGTTCAGTTTTGGGCCCCTCAATACAAGAAGGACATTGAGTTGCTGGAGCGTGTCCAGAGAAGGGCAACAAAGCTGGTGAACGGTCTGGAGAACAAGTCTTATGAGGAGCGGCTGAGGGATCTGGGGTTGTTTAGTCTGGAGAAGAGGAGGCTGAGGGGAGACCTTCTCGCCCTCTACAACTACCTGAGAGGAGGTTGTAGTGAGATGGGTGTTGGTCTCTTCTCCCAAGTAACGAGTGATAGGACGAGAGGCAATGGCCTCAAGTTGCGTCAGGGGAGGTTTAGATTGGATATTAGGAAAAATTTCTTTCCTGAAAGAGTGGTCAAGCATTGGAACAGGCTGCCCAGAGAGGTGATGGAGTCACCATCCCTGGAGGTATTCAAAAAACGTGTAGACGTGGCACTTTGGGACATGGTTTAGTAGGCATGGTGGTGTTGGGTTGACAGTTGGACTCGATGATCTTAGAGGTCTTTTCCAACCTTAATGATTCTATGTTCCTATGATTCTGGGCTACCTGGGCACACTGCCGGCTCGTATTCAGCCGGCTGTCGAACAACAACCCCAGGACCTTTTCTGCCAGGCAGCTTTCCAGCCACTCTTCCCCAAGCCTGTAGCATTGCATGGGGTTGTTGTGACCCAAGTGCAGGACCCGGCACTTGGCCTTGTGGAACCTCATACAATTGGCTTTGGCCCATCGATCCAGCCTGTCTAGATCCCTCTGTAGAGCCTTCCTACTTTCAAGCAGATCAACACTCCCACCCAGCTTGGTGTTGTCTGCAAACTTACTAAGGGTGCACTCGATCCCCTCATCTAGATCACTGATAAAGATATTAAGCAGAACTGGCCCCAATACTGAGCCCTGGGGAACACCACTTTTGACCGGCTGTCAACTGGGAACACATAAATTCCTAGAGCCATGACAAGTGGTCAATTTTTATCTTCTGTCTTGATGAGGCTAAAAAAGTCAATAAACCTTTATGGCTGTTTTTTACAGTGAAAGCATTTAGGTGGACGCTGTCTCTTCATGTCTGCTGCAATGTCAGTGGATCATCCACAACTTGGTCTACTGCCAGGTTATCCCAGAAGTCTTCTTGGTGTCTGGCTATGGGGATAGGTGTATCTCTGTAGTTTATTCGCAGACACGGGTCTGTTTTTCTCTGGAGTTATCTCCACAGAAGAGAGGCTATCTTATTCAGCTGAGTAAGTCTTTGACAAGAATTCATCAAGCGTCTACATGACATCAAATAGCTTACCCCTTTTTTCTGAGGACAGATTCCTCCTATGTGAAGAGCTCTTACTCTAACATGATGTAAATCCGTTCAAGGAAATTGAGAACAGAACGTGGGAGAAGCCATCAGTTTGGAGTCAGATTCATTAAAAAACTTAGATTTCGACAAGTTAAGAGCTACATGAAATAGCTTTTAAGTGCCCTTCTCCCACAGAGATTCAGAACTGACGTACCTTCCTCAGAACACCTGCGCACAGAAAAGGGAATCATCAGGATCCAACCTGCGCTAAATGCTGGGCACAGTGGGAGATCTGTAACACTGCTCAGAGCCCGGCTGTTTTATGCTCGCAGGTGGCAAGCCTGTCTCCTTAGGATAAGAGAGAAGAAATACCTACAACTTTTCTTTGCAAGTACTGGCAGGAGAGGAGAGAGCTGCTTCTTTCAAAGAAGTGCAAGAAGAAGAAGTGCCTGTCTGTGACCTATTAGCTAATTGGCTAGACACCTCTCCAGAAGTGTAACATCTGAGCTTAAAGTTCTCCTCAGCCAGAGGGCACTCAAATCACTGTCACTTACCAGTGTCAAGAACACCAGCCTGCACAGTACTTTTTGGACTTGGAAAGATGCTTTCTACCATTGTTACCACACAAAGCTCTAGCGTACCGCACCACTGAGATTTCTGTGGCTTGCACATTGCAATCACTCAACCTTGTTTCAAAGTCTTTTACTTCTTCAGCTCTCACACCCCTGTTTTGTAAACTAGCTTACCGAGAGAGCAAACACAGCAAGATGTACATCACCACTTTCTGTGTTTTGATCCCAAGCAGAAGAGTAATCCTTAGTGATGAAGTAATGGTTGCAGCAGATTTGGGGAAAATAGTAAAGAAAAAGAAGTCTAGGTTGCCTAACCACTGGTACCAAGTGGGAGCTGCCTGCAGGCTCCTCTGTTACCATGGGGTGGCTGAGGTTATCCTGCAGGCCAGCGACTGGTGCAGCACAGCAGAGCCTGAGGGCCACGCTGGGCATGCAGCGCAGCGCAGCACAGCACAGGCTCACTGCGATGTGGTCTCTTAACTCCTCGATACGCAATGGTCTCCTGCTCAGGATCACTACACCGTATCCCTCACTTTTTAATTTTGCAGCCTCTTTCTTACAACATGGAAGCTAGATCTGGATTTAATATTGTAACACCAGTCTAACTGATTCCATCATATACCGTGGAAGTCCCTTCCCTAGGCTTGTTCTCTGTTCACATACCCAAGGATCACATTAAACCTGTTCACTACAAGGAGTTGAAGACACTAGATCCCAAACGCAAACTCCGGAATCACTTGTAATCCCAGCTCTCCATTACGCGTGAGCTTTCATGAGACAACTGTGCATGACACAGTCTTGCTACCAGCTGTGCTTTTCCCTCCTGTGGTACCTCACTCTTCCCCTTCCGACAGGTGACACTCACCCAACTCCGCAGCAAGTTTGTTCAGCTCGCTACGCACATGGAAAGTCACTTTCTTTTTGCAGGATTACAATGTTATGGTAAATGAGGGGCCAGGCAAGTGCCTGAGCAAGAGGAAAACGTGCAGTGAAGGCACCTGGCTGGCAGGACATCAGTGCGAGCAAGCTGCTCCAACAGCTGTCAAACAACATGGCGCCGATGGCAACAGAGAGAGGAAAGTGCCTGTGTCTCACGCTCTTCTGTGCAAAAGGGCACTTTGTTTTGCTTCACTGCAGATCATTTTGCAGATCCTGGCTTTTGGCGTAGCTTCAGAGACAGCCATGGCAGCTGACTGGGGCACGAACCATGGTGCACAGGTAGGAAGCGGTGGATGGGCGAGTGGTTGGAAACACCATCACCACAGGCTAAGGTATTGCCTCTGCGCCCTGCTGCCGCTCGAGGAAAGTGGAGCACGGCCGTGCCTGGCTAGGCCAGGCCTGCAGCCTGCCCCGCGGGAGCCAGCCGGCGCAGCGGCAGAACCGGGCTGCGGGCAGCGCTCAGCGCAACGCGGGCTCTAACGGCACCGAGGCAGCGGCGGGACCGGGTCCCCTCGGGGCCGACGCCGGCAGGGGAGCGGCGGGGCGCGGCGGGGACAGCCTCGTGTCCACGCCTGCCTCCGCCTGCCCGTCCCGGGGAGGCGGTGGAAGCCCCGGCGAGTCACAGCGGGGGAGGGCGCGGCCGCCCGCCCCGTCGGGACGGCCCTGGCCGCCCCGCGGAGTAACGCTCATTCTCGCCGCGGCCCCGGGAGGGAGAAGGTGGTTCTTCCCCCGCGCAGCAAGAGGCCGCGCCGCCGGGCCCCGGCGTGAGGCGGGCGGGGGAGCTACCGCCGGCAGCCCGTGCCCCCGCCTCGCCCATGGCGGAGCCACGGCGCCCCGCGGAGGGCTGCTCCTGCCGCAACACCGACTGCGTGGAGCGGCCGCTGAGGCGGCTCTTCGAAGGGCTGGGGAGCAGCGTGGCCGCCTGCCCCTGGCCCTTCGTGCTGGTGCCGCTGTTGCTGTCGGGCGGGCTGAGCTCCGGCCTCGTCTTTCTGCCGCAGCGGCAGGAGAACGACATCGAGAGACAGTTCACGCCGGAGTCGGGGCCCGCCAAGGCCGAGCGCGACTTCGTGCAGCAACACTTCCCCACCAACGACTCGTGGCGCTTCTCCGCCCCGCGGCTGCCCACCGAGGGCGCCTACGCCGCGCTCATCGCTGTGGCGACGGAGAAGCTCTCGATCCTGGACCAGCTGGCGCGGCACGATGTGCTGCGGCTGAACGAGGAGGTCCGCCGCCGCGGGTACGAGCAGCGATGCGCCCGCAACGGCAGCGCCTGCGTCAGGCCCAACCCGCTGCTGCCGCTGCTGGCCGATGATAGGCCGGGCGCCCTGGACCAGCTATGCTTCCCCGTCAACGAGGGAGACTTCCTGGGGACCGCGCTGGGCGGCGTGCGGACGAACGCCAGCGGGCGGGTGGTGTTTGCGCGGGCCCTGAAGCTGGTGTATTACCTGCGGGAGGACGGCCCGGGACAGGCGGAGGAGAGCCGGCGGTGGCTGGAAAGCTTCCTGGGGGACATCCCGACGCAGCTGGAGAGGTCGAACTTCACCTCCATTAAGGTAACGCAGCGATGGGTGCAAGCCGTGCGGGGGCCGCCGAGACCCGAAATGCCCGGGCTGCCCCATCGCCGGAAGGCAGATGGTGGAGGAAGAAGGTGGGGGCCGGCCGGTAGGCTTGGCTGCAGTGCTCCGAGCAGTGCTCCCAGTGTCGCCCACTCCACGCTGCTCATGCAATGCACCGTCCTTGGCCTCTGCTCCGTGCAAGCGGCACTTCTGGGGGTTGCAAGGGTCACGGAAATGCGTTAGTGCCAACATGTTGTTCAGGATTGCCTGTGTGTGTGTATAAAGACCAAGAAAAAGAGTAGAAGTGCTTCATCTTTTCTTTCCTTGTTGTTTTAATGACAGGTGACTTACTTTACCTCGCTGTCCAGACAAGAGGAGTTTGAAGGAAATACCAATAGCGTGATCCCACTCTTCTCCATAACGTATTTCTTGACAATAAGCTTTTCAGTCGTCTCTTGCCTAAGGTAAAATGTCTTCTAAGCTATGGATCGATGAGGAGTAACCTCCGTTCTTCTTTACCTTGACTAAATTGGTTTCTGCTCTTGTAAAGTGAAATCATTCTTGAAGCTGCGGACTTCATGTAATAATAGGTAACATGTATTTCTTTGCTGATTCTCTCCTACTTGTGTGTATTTCCCAGCTGCTTAAATGGGGTTCATGATAAGTATCAGACGAATATCTGAACAAGCATTCAGTTCAGACGTGCACAGCTTGAATGCTAGTATCCATTCATCTGTTCTTTGAAGCTATCAGTAATTTCTGTAGTCCCTGCCTCATAAGAATCCTTTTAGTAGTGGATGGTTTTGGAACTATTTAAACAACTGAAGCAACCCCCTACTCTTTATCTTTTTAAAAGGTGTGAGATGCTGTGGCTTTGATACTGAAAAACACTATGCCAAAGTAAACACTTTTAATTATGAAAGGGTTCTACCTTACTCTGTGTGAGGAGGGGGACAGAAGTGTGATCTAGCCGGCCTGGCAGCAACAGAATTCTGCACAAGCACTTCTGTTGAATAAAACTTAGCAGCTCAACTTGGAACACCCAGCAGAGACCTTCACCAAAAAGATGCGTAAAAGTCAAACAGAAAAGTTGTCATTTGGGGGGAGAGAAGGAATAAGTGGTGCTATTGCTAAGGTTATTCTACTACTTTCTTGTTCATTCGTAGCTTCTATCCTCATCCTGCCCGCAAGATACTAATTCTTTGTAAAGATCAATTAAAAAAGGGAAGGAAGCAGGGGAGGGAGGAGGAAGATTAGGATCTTAACACGTTAAGATCTGTTCGCACCTTTTTTCTGCCACCTGCTCAGTTAAGGTACAGATGAATGAGCACTAGCTTCATACGTTACTGCATGTCTGGGTACGGCTTTAGGTATTCTGCTTGCTAGTAGATTCTGAGCCTTCCCTGCTCTTCACAAAGAACTTAGCCTGCCCTTTCTTTGTGCTGGTGGAAGGTGAACCATTGTACATTTGACAACCGTACAGCACTGTTTGTGTGCTGTGCTTGAGAAATAAAGCTCTACTCGAAGGGTGGGCTTACTGGTTTAGCACTTGCATCAAGCATCATGTCCATTAGGCTATACAATTTCTAGATATCAGCTGTCTCACGTCCAGTCGTTTGTGAGCACAGACAGAACAAGGAGAGTTCCACCAACACACGCTTCTTGCCTTGGAAGCGAGAGGTTCTCTTAAATTTCTGAAATGGTCTACAGCCTGGCAAATATTACTAATCAGGCAACTCTCTACCCCCGCAGTGTGGTGCTGTCAATAGCATCACATGTGAAGTCTCCCACTGGGAGCATTTCACTGGGAATCCTTGAGCTAGCCCTTGGGGACATCTTGGCAAATGGCTGGTAGCCAATCCGTCTGCTGAGAAAGCTTCTGTGCACAGCACTTACTGCCTGGGACATGCTTCTATACTACACTGATATGCTACACCAAGAACCAAGAACTTTCCAAGAAAGGAAAAAAATTCATAATTTTTTGGGTCACCCTAAATCTAGCCTCTCACTGGTACAGCTTACGTATCTTCATTTTGCCAGCTCTCTTGTTATTGATGCAAAGATCGGTACACATCTTTACTCTTATGTATATAACTGGCTAGGAGTAATAATGTATTTAGCACCTCCTGTATAAATTGATCTTGTCCAACGCTGACACCTGGGAGCTCTCCTGGAAATAGCAGCTTTCATCAAGAGTTCTCTTCACAGGCAGGATACTGTTGGTATCTGTGCAGAATATTCACTTGTCATGCCAAACACCTTGGTGAAATATTTGACATGTAACTAAGATATTCCTTAAAATATTTTCAGACTGAGCTGTATAAGAAATAATGTCTGGCTTGCATGCTTTGGAGTGGTTTCTGCCGGTTTAGCTGTAATAAGCAGCTTTGGATTGATGCTCTTCTGTGGAGTGCCGTTTGTGGTCACTGTAGCAAATGCACCATTTCTTATTCTAGGTAAGTAGAAAAAGCGAGTCGAATTCAGATACGAAGACCAAAGTGGAATTAAAACAACCTGACAGTGTTACTCTTTTGTGATATGCGCATCAGATCATACACGGTTCTGTCCTGCAGTGAGGGGAGGAAACACTTTGAGGTGCAGCCTCCTCTGAGCTCCTACAGGCAGGTGAGCTGCTCAGCTCAGCGAACCACACTGGGACTGGAGCTGGGCTCTGGTGGGAGGGCACCTTTCCCCAAAAAATGACGCCTGCTCTAGTTCCAATGCTACGGCATGAAAACTATAAATGAGAGGGTGGTAAGGTTAGCACTTCTGGCATTGTTCGAGCGTCCCTGGTAATTTAGCCGTGATGATTAATCATTTATTTAACTAGTGCTAATCCTTGAGGTGAGCTCAACAGGGTTCCTCTGTATCATCCCCTGCTGTTTTCTATAGGCGTACTATAAGAATTTATATATCTCGTTAGCCCTGGATAAGTTTTTCTACCCCAAAACAGTTTGTTGTTAGTACTGTTCTATGGGACAGCTGAGTTTGTCAGCAATTTAAGCAGGTGCAGAGGTCTTCCTCAAACCATCTGCCTCTTGACCACCTCTTTTTGCAGTACAGTGAGAGCTCCCTACTTTTCTGCTGTTCGTCAGCCTCAGGGTAGCTCAACAGCAGCACCATGGAACACGAGTCCAGCGTGCAGCTCGTGCTACACTAGCACTGACTTAATCCAGTACCTGTATTATGAGGTGAATATGGGAAGTAAGTTGCTGTAAGTTTTTGTATCCCGTTTTCAGAGTGTAGTCTTTGGTCAGATAAAATTGGGCCTGAATATGGCTTAAGCAATGAGCAGGACTGTCTGTAATTTCAAATACAAAATCCATCTCGTTTTGTTAAGGTGTGAAATTTCCTTTGCGATATAATGACTATTTAGTAAACAGTCTCATTTAGCAATACAACTGAAGCGATGCACCATTCATGCAACCAGCTCCCCCAAAAACCACAAGGAAGTTAGTATCATTGCATCACAGTTGCACAGACTGCTTGACAGCCAGTGCTGAACTTTCTAAATACCATTAGATAATGTTGCTGCAAATAAAATACTGCTTTTAAAATCCTTATCTGGTCTCCTATATGATAAATTCATGTGATGTTTTCTTGGTCTTGGTCTCATGCTGAGGAAAGCACATGAAACTCCTGGGTTGATGGAGGCTCTGCATCATACCAGATGTCTAATGCAAATGCTCCTTAGGATATGTGGTTTCATTGTTTCCTGCATAATTCAAATGCATTTTGTATTTGCATTTGTTTGCTCATCAAATGCACAGGCTCTTAGTTTCGCAAAGACCGTTTTGTATACCTGGAAAAGGGCTTAAGCCAGTCTCTTCAGATCTTTATAAATAACATGCCGACTTTTGTCTTCCTGAATTAAAGCAAACAAATTACCAGTATTTTAGGTGAATTGCCTTTGAAGCCTGCCTGCTTTCTAGAAGCAGGCTTGCTCGCCACCACCCAGTATTACCTTTTGACTTGCTGCTTATCGTATTCCTGGTTTCTGGCTGATCTTCGGAGATCTAAGAGCCAGTCCCAAGCATTTAAAAGTCATAGGCCTGGTTAGAATCATGAGTCTTTTCTAGAATAACAATTCTGTGTGTTTTCTTTTTTTGGTTTGTGGCTTTACATGGTTGTTTTTATGGTCTGTTCAGGTAACATTTTCAAATTTACCTTCATGGTTATAAGGAACAGGCATGAGTGGGAGGGCTGAGCACTGAGATTGCTACGTAATCCCAGTATGCTAGAAGTGGCTTTTTTAAGAAAATCATCTCATCAAAGTCACAGAAGGTGGCACCTGGAGGGAGCCTCATGAGGTCGCCCTCCCTGCTGCAAGGCAGGATCTAACTAAACCACTCCTGGCAAATGTTTTTAAGAACTTCTTGAGAATTAAACAGGAAACTGTTTCTAGTAGTAAATCATCTCAAGAACTTTTGAGGCTTCCCTGATATCTTTAAGTCGATTGTTCCTTGTTCTTCCACATACATGGAAGACAGTTGATTTTATCATTATTTTTTAACAGTCCTTTATTCATTAGAGGACTGTTACCGTTCTGTCTTCCATAGTGTTGAATATTCAAGTATGCAAACAGATTAATATCAAAGAGATGATACAGCCCCTGTCTGGTCCACCTTTTTTCTGGACAGTATCTTGCTCAGCAGGGATAGCTGAACTTAGAGCAGCTTCTGATTTGCTGTATTTTTAAAGCCAGGCATAGTAGGGTAACTCCAAATTTGGTTTGTCTAACTATGTCAGCCACTATGTTCAGCTGTAGCTGCTATGCAGAATGCAGTTTCTGGGAGAGGTTCAGGGGAGACAGCCAAAGGTAAAAGTACTTTCAGCCACCTGCCACTGATCTACCCATGTTCTTGGACCAGCACTTATCCATATGTCTTTCCTGCTAATGGATTCTAACCATCTTTTGCATATAATGCTCTTTTCTTATCTGTTGTCATACAGTTCTCCATTTCCTGTCATTCCTCCCTCCACCCAGATCGTTTTCTGCCACTTAACCAGTTATTTTCCATTTGATATTTGTGTGGTGCTTTTTTGTTTATTTGTTTCTGGAGTGGAGTGCTTTGTTCATTGACTTGCTGTAATTCTGAAAGCAATTAAATTAGTATTTCTCCAGTTTATTTCCCCACTTTATCAAACTTGCTGTGAATTGATCGTACCCCTTGAAGTGCTTGGAACTTTTCCCAGATGTCATTGGGAATTTAAATGTATTTTCTGTTTTCTTGATTAAAACATTGAGTAGCACTGTATTAGTGCTTTCCCTGAATGCCTTTGATCAAGACATCTACCCAGTTTTACAAATAATTCATCTTTGCATGTTTACTGGCAATTGATTGTTAGGCAGCAGATAGTGATTTCATCTATTCTTTTATGCTTAGCTATATAATTTTTGCTTGCTCCTCTGTTCATGCCATCTTGCTTCCCTTTTTTGTGTGATTAATTTTCAGGGAATAGAAGAGCCCTTGACACAGTAGTATTGGCAAAATACTGAAAGGTCTGTGCTTAAAATCTCAAGAGTTAGCAGAGCTGAGAGAAGTGCATTGGCTCTTCCTTTTTGAACTTCGGCTCACTTACTCTTGTGTCTTAGCAAAAACTAGCCCAGGACCCAGTCTTCCTGGCAGCGTTTCCCAGGACTGTGGTGGGTAATATATGCAGGCACATCAGTATAAATGTGAAGATAAATGAAGAAAAAATCATTAATAAATGCTCAAAGATACACTGGAGAGAAGGTAAGTGGAGAGCAAAGGGCGTAAAAAAGCGAGCCGCTGGAAAACTGGGATCACGGTTCTCCCATGTGATAGCAACTGCTTTCCCCATCTGCTGAACGCAGAGCAAGAAATTATTGGTCTGATTTGCTGCAGTGATGAAGAAGAGATTCCAGAGATAGTGGAGGACGCTTCTAGTGATAAGGATAGTTGAGCATCAGAATAAGTGATGTATGTAAATCTATGTAGTCACTGGACACCTGGACAGCAGACACAACACACTTGCCACAGATGGACTAGGTGTGCTCAGTCCTTCAGCAGAGCAGGGTGAAGGATCAACAACCCATCAGGTCACCAGGAGTTTCTGAAATGTAATAAATTCAGCTACACACAAAGGATCTGTTTTCCTGTATCTGTTTAGCTTGCATCAGCACTAAAGCAATGTTAACAGCCTAACTTTCTTTTTCAAAATTTTATGCAGACTTAAATGCGATTCATTTTGTACTTTTGTTGGGTGTTAGTGGAAGCCGCCATTTGCAATGCAGCGTTAACTTTTTCTCCTCCTGCAGGAGTTGGTGTTGATGACATGTTCATCATGATCGCTTCCTGGGAGCAAAGTTCAGGAAAAAAAGGGAAAACCGATGCTAAATCTCGGTTGGCCGAGACTTATTCAGAAGCAGCACTCTCTGTGACCATCACCACTCTCACAGATGTTTTGGCTTTCTTCATTGGCACCTGGACTGCTTTTTCGTCTGTGAGATCATTTTGCCTCTATACAGGCACTGCTTTTGTTTTCTGCTATATATATACCATGACCTTCTTTGGGGGAGTTATTGTATTAAATCATAAAAGGGAGCAAGGAAACCGACACTGGCTAACTTGTATGCCTGTGAGAGTAGGTGAAGATCAGGCTCAGAAGTCCTGCTTGTACAATGCTTGCTGTATAGGCAACTGTTCTAGGCAGTCATCTCAGCCAGAAGGTGAACATCCAATGAGCATATTCTTTAAGAAGTATTATGGTCCTTTTTTAACAAATAAATGGATCAAGCTACTTGTGGTGTTGCTGTACGGAGCATATTTGGGTGGCAGTATTTATGGGTGTACTAAGATCAGGGAAGGCATCGATCTTCGAAATCTGGCGAGTGATGGCTCTTACGTTAGTCCATACTATGACGACGATGACAAATACTTCTCAGAATATGGACCCAGGGTCATGGTTGTCATTACTGAAAGTGTAGATTACTGGAATGAGACTGTTCGTATGGAAATTGAGAACTGCACACAGAATTTAGAGGACATTTCCTATATAGATAAAAACCTCTCAGAGTCATGGCTGAGAGTATACACAAAACTTGCCAAAGTGCTACAGGTGAGTATAGACAATGAGACGCTTTTCATTAATAACTTACCTATACTGTTCGAAGCTCATGAGAGTTTTGAGTGGGACATTGACAAGACTCAGGATAAAATAGAAGCTTCACGTTTTTTCATCCAGACGGTGAATGTGACCTCAGCCGTTGATGAGAAGAATCTTCTCAATCAGTTAAGAGAGACAGCCAAACAGTGCAGTATTCCATTAATGGTGTACCACCCAGCATTCATCTACTACGATCAGTACCTGGTAATAGTGCAGAACACCATTCAGAACGTGGTCGTTGCTGCCGGGGCAATGCTCATTGTCTCCCTTTTGCTTATTCCCAACCCGTTGTGTTGCTTGTGGGTGACTTTTGCTATAGCTTCTGTTATAGTTGGTGTTGCTGGTTTCATGACCTTTTGGGACGTCAATCTAGATTCCATATCCATGATCAACTTGGTCATCTGTATAGGGTTTTCAGTAGATTTTTCTGCTCATATTTCCTATGTCTTTGTTACAAGTGGAGAGTCATCAGCCAATAAAAAGGCAATCGAAGCTCTGTCCCTGCTAGGTTACCCAGTATTACAAGGTGCAGTTTCTACTATATTAGGAGTAGTTGTCCTGGCTGCAGCAAAAGCCTACATCTTTAGGACATTTTTCAAGATCATGTTCCTTGTTATTTTGTTTGGGGGTCTTCACGGTCTTGTTTTTATTCCAGTGTTTTTAACCTTTTTTGGAAACCTTGGCGGATCACCCCACAATACCAAATCTAAAAACCTAGAGTTTAGGTTTAGAAATGATAAAGATTGTCCGTGACTAAGTTAAATGTAATATATTATATATTTATTATATGTATATTAAAGTGCAGTGACTTTCAGGGAATATAAGACACAAAGAAAATGAAGGACGGAAAAATAAATACAACAGGGAAGCAAAGGCTTCAGAAAAGCCAGGCAAGAAAAATAACAGAAGAAATGAAAACGCAGAGAATGGATTTCTCATTCATTTCTCATTTTTGTGTGTGCTTGACTAACACTTTAATGTTGTTAAACCTTTTTTTGTGACTTATTTACTGAATGTATTAAAATTATTACAAACACTGACCACTGCATCAGCTTAATGGACTACGTTACAGGTTTGTCAGGCAATGTACACGGGAGGGAAGAGTAACTCCCCCTGGTTTGCATTTCCTGCCTATTCACCTTGATGCTGTAACTCAGCCCGGCGCTGAGCCTGAAGACAATTTTCCCCCAGGAGGCTCAAACCTGGAGGTTTTACAGCAAGATTACAAAAGGTCAGAACTGCCTCGGACTGCAGTGATTCATAAGCCTTCAGGAGACAAAGTCTGCTTAGGCTCCTAATGCAGCACAAGAAACCCTTAGGGAAGACAAACTGACTCACATTTTCTATTCAAGTCCTTCTTTTCTTGGTGTCCCGTTTTCTTGCTAAGATTAAACATGATGTAGCTTTAAGAAGATTATGTGTGCCTTCTGTCGGCTGCAGTTTGCGAAGGGATATGCTGTAGGCGATTGAACTTGTGTGGACCTCCTGGGTAACCACCACGGAAGACGCTGTGCCATGGCATGACAGGGCAGGGATTCACTAGATAGAGTCACACCCTGATTCAGGACAAAGTGAAGAAGCAACTCAGGTTTAAGCTGTTAGTCCTCAGACTATAAACCCATAAATTCTATTGTGTTCATCAGTGACAACCCATCCTGTGACGTGTCGATAGAGCAGAGGAGCTTTCACTGAATAAGAGCTAAGAATATATGGGGTGGTCTTTTAACCTGTAGGGACAAGACACTGGATGAAAGGACAGCACATCATTTGTTGCCAATTTAATGAGCTACCTGTTGGAAATCAAATGAATGACAGTAACCGATGTTTGTGATTATGGAAAAATTGGTCTAAGAGTTATTAAACCATTCAGTCCAAATCTGCAGCTGTGGAGTGTTTCTTCTGAGAGATGCAGCAAGTATGACAAAGCCAGGGCCTGCCTCTGTTCGTGTGGATTTCTGACCAGTTGCATGAGACCTAGTAGACAGGGCAGAAACCTTCTATTTCCTTCATGATGTCTGTTTATGGGGACAATAGACTGGAAGACAAGTGACTCAGAAATTAATTATTAACTTCCAGGACAAAGTACTGATACTAATTTTCAGAGCAGTGAATCATAGTCTACAGGCACTAAACTAATTTCCATTTAGAGTCACTATGAAAGCTACATAACAAAGCTCAAGATAAATCACTGACAGCCAAGAAGAAATTGTGCGACCAGTTACTCAATATTGGCTGAATCTGGAATGGAACAAAAGCATTTATCAAAGAACGCTGGCAACTTTCTGTCCAAAAGCTGTTATTAACCAAGTTACCATAAAAAAGGAAACTAAAATCAAACCCCAAAACTTCTCAAAAAATTTTGNGGGGGGGGGGGGAGGGGAAGTGCCAGAGGCCACATGGAGTTTACCTGAAACTTTGCTATGAATATATGAATACTACTTTATGTTAGTTGCTCAGATACTACAGTGATGGATGAAAATAAAACCTTTAGAGAGATGCTCAGAAGAGTAACAACTACAGTCATCATTAAGACATGTCATATATCCCTTTGTAAAAGCAAAATGAAATCAAACACGAAGCTGTTTTTTGGAGGAGTACTTAATGTGCACAAAAACAGAAGTGCACTTCAGCTGATGCGTTTTTCCATACCTACTTTTATCCCTGGGTCCTAGAGCAATATGCTTTTTGCTTTGTAGAGATTAAAACAAACCAAACCACCGATCGCCCTACCACCCACCCCTCTACCTACGACAGCCTGAGAATTCTTATATGGAATTCTTTGCAAAAGGTATCCTGAACTTTCCTGCAAATTTCTATCTCCAAAGAACGCTATGTTTCCTTCTCATTCCAGTTTTTCTGTGGAACCTTCCTACCTGGAAAGATACTCAAACCAGATCTGGGTGTGTCGTTTCATCACTAAGGCAGCTGAATATTCTACTGTGAAAGTAGGCCTGTAATAATGGGTGAATGTTTATCAAAAAAGTTACAGGTCTTGCAACGCTCCAGAGTTGATGAGCAAGTTTTGTTCACAGAAGGAGTAGCAGTTCTTGAAACAGTAGTCAAAGACTGAAAACTAGTATCAATCTTAGAAGAAATCTGTTCCTGAGGTGGAAGTCAAAACCCAGTGCTACTACAGCCCATATGGTACATCACTGAATCTCAGTGTTATAGCCAGCAGCATTAAATTTTCCAGGGCAGGGCACTAACCACAAAACTAGATTTAAGAAAAACAAAACAAAACCCAAAACACCCAACCCCATGCACCAGAGTCCTCACTTCTCCCATTAAATGTTTCAACATCCATATTAGTGCTTTTCTTATGGCAAATGATATCGCCATTTCTGCACTGATGAAGCTGCCAAAGGAGCAGATGATGCACTCGCATTGGCCAACACCAGAGGAAGGCATCTTAATAAATACTAGACAGAAGGAATGGGAGTTGTGCTCTTGGAAAAAGAGAACAGAAACTTTCTTCTGAGGGAAGTGGCCTACTTAAAGTGAGTACTCTCACCTCTCGCCCTGTTCTTTGGCCATGTTTTAGAAGCAAAAATAGCTCTACTTGCTTCTAGGAAAGGTTTCTGAGCAGATCAAGAGAGCAGACAGCTACCAATGGCTTGATTGCTCTATTTTCATAGGCAGTTTAAGGGATCAAGATTTAGAACACAGTTGTGACATTTCAGCTGATGCGGGTCATCACACAGTAGGAAGCAGCCAGAAAGAGCAGGCTACACCTTTCACTGAAGTTTGCATTTTTTTTGAATTAAGCTTGATGGCAGAATTCAGGCATAAGTCAGTCTTGGGAACGCAGAAACTTCACTCGTGCCCAAGTTTGAAGTTCTTCTTTTATGTGCCACCATGCTTGTGACCAGTTTAGGGCTATTTAGAAAGCAAACAGTCCATCAAAGCACCTAGCTCTGCCCTGTTTTCAGCAACATGAGGCTGTGTACTTAAAGGGAACTCGGGTTATTCTCACCCCTCTGACTGATGTTCGGAAGCTGCCTTTGTGGTCTCTTACCTCTGTCCAATGATCACGTGAGGAGGAATTTCAGCTCCTAGATGCACCCGAGAACACCAGTGGTCAAACCCAATGCCTAAATAGATGCACTTCTTTGAAACCCCACAGATACCTATACGGTTGTGTGCATGCAGTATGACAGTAAACTCTTCAATAACACCTCTGCCGTTAAGTTGGCCAGAAAGCAAAGATACCTTTTACACTTGATGGCTAATTGTCCTGGTTTCAGCTGGGTTACAGTTACTTTTCTTCCTAGTAGCTGGCATAGTGCTGTTTTGGATTTAGTAGGAGAAGAATGCTGATAACACACTGATGTTTTAGTTGTTGCTAAGTAGTGCTTAGACTAGTCAAGGACTTTCTTTTTCAGCTTCCCATGCTCTGCCAGGTGCACAAGAAGCTGGGAGGGGGCACAGCCCAAGATAGTTGATCCAAATTGACCAAAGGGCTATTCCATACCATATGACGTCATGCTCAGTATACAAACCGAGGGGAGTTAGCCAGGGGGCAGCAATCGCTGCTTGGGGACTAGCTGGGTGTTGGTCGGTGGGTGGTGAGCGGCTGCATCACTTGTTTTCTTTTCCCTGGGTTTTGTNTTTTTTTTTCTTTTGAGTCTCTGCTCACTTCATCTTTGCACATAGCAAGCGGCTTTTGAATGAGAAAAAATAAGTTAGACTTCAAGGACTTACCCCCAAAACCAGATCATTCAACACAGATTTTAGCGACTCCAAAAGTGAAAAGTTTTTTGCTTTTGTTTCTAAATGCAGATTCACATTATTAGCTGGAAAAGTTCCTATCCAAGTCCCCCTACCAAAGCAGCAACTGAAAAAGGTCTGAATTTCAAGGGAGAACATGCCCTAGAAACCTAATTAGAGAGAGTGCAATTTTGCCATCATTCTTAAATTTATTTACAAGTTCAAATGTTTTATACACCTCAATTTACATAGTAGGGAACCTGGTATTACATTTCATAACAATTTACAGTGAATAAAAAGAAAACCAATATGCATAATTAAAATTAACCTTTATTACTCCAAAACCAGAAGCCAAATATGCAGTATATTTCTGTTTCTGTTGGCATATTTCTAAAATACATGTACAACTGTAACTAGTCAGCCTAGACATTTGGTATACTGTTTTGTAACATTTGGAAGTTCTCCCACACTGCACTGGGATGTCACTGTAGTAAGCTGACAAAAACAGGCAACTAGAAAGTTATCCTGGTTTTCAAAGAAAAAAAAAGCACGTGCTCTTACTAAAAAACTAGGTTATAATCAAGCATTACACTCAGAAAATTCTAAAATACTATGTTACTTCTAGTTTTAAGTGTAGTTACCGATTTCCATTCATATTTATTGGCACCAGCCCAACTATTTTAATATCCAAGTATGGTAACTTTCAACATTCATACGCTAATAAAGGCCCTCTCTGCAACAGAATTCTATAGTCCCAAGAGTCTACAATTAATTGTGCAGAAAGATTATGATCAAGATGTGTTACTGCTAAAAACCAGTTCCATGAGATCAGAAGAATACTGGCATATAATTGCTAGCAATCACTTCCACTTGACTGGAAACTGCTTTTGTTTTCAAAAACTTATTATCTTAGAGTTTCCAGAGATTTCTGTAAGGGTTGAGAGAAAAGGTTTTATTTCCCTACTCCTACTGTAGAACAGAACTGGGAATGTTATTTGAAACAACACGTGCTTCAACATTTTCTGAACTACTCTTTAGTGAGCAGTATTGCCCTCTTTGAAGAAACGATCTGTTGGATTATCAAACGCCCATACATAGTATTAGTAGAAACTAGTTCTGTACAATCTCCAGCAGTGTAAAAGCACTGTCAAAGCACTGTTATCCATCTACTGCAGTAATAAAAAAAAAATCTAAGAATCTTGTCAGCAGCACATCAGAGGTCACAGGTATTTCTCTTATCCCTGCCACGGTTCTGCCCAAAACATGGTCCGAAGAGGCTTAGACAAGTTTAGCCTGTTGGTTTTGCATTAAAATTTCTCTCCCAGCCATACATGCGTGTATTTTAACCCCAAGAGCACTGAAAACAACCACTAATGTTTTTATCTAACATGGAGCTCCCACAACTCCCTTTAACAGAGATGTACTGTGTAGCCGCTTCGTTCTTAGAGATGTTTTGTTACATTTCTAAATAGTAAGTCTTCTTTAAAAGTGATCTCTAGCCTCTAAACAGAGTATGAGCATTAGTTAGACTACATACTACTGTTTTACAAACCAATCTGTCACTATCCATAAAACATTCCATAGCACATATTGTGGGGTATCACTTCAAACGCACATGTAGCGGCATGACCCAGGAAGCTATGCCAAAACACACCAGTGTATCTACATGTTTTTCTTCTCGGCTTCAACACGTTTGACTAAACCAAAACACTGAATTCAACCCTGAGATTTATCCTTCTGAATAACTTCTTGTGGGAAGAGTACAGGGAGCAGAGGATGAGGAACTTGCTTTATTTTGTGTGTCTTACTCTGATGAGACACAACAAATAGATGAGTAACAGAAGCTCACAAGAGACAGAATAATATTAAAGTGCCACTAATGCCATACACACATCAGGAAGGGAAAAAAAGGCTATGCTGCGTAAGACTACTGCATTGCTAGATGTACATTCTTCAAATTATCAGTTACTGTATCGCAGAAGGTATCATCTTACTTCTAGTTTTTTTCCCTCTAGAACAATTTGGATTTCTTTGGCATCCAAAGTCTCATATTTCAATAAAGCTTCTGCTAAATTCTTGTGTTCTTTTGCATGAGTCTTCAGGATGTTCTTTGCTCGCTCATATGAGTCCTAATATTAAAAAAAGGTGGAAAGAGATTTTAAGACTTTAGAACAAAACAGCAGCAAGATTCCACTTCAAAAATTGTTTCCAGGTAAATACAGCTTGAAACAAACATTTAAAGTTGTGCCTTACATTTCATAGCTAGCACAGCTCCTGTCTCACAAAAATTTAAAGTCTAGCTGGCATAATTAATTTAAAAAAACCCAAAAAAAACACAAAACACCAAACGAAAACCACCCCAAACTTTATGCCACCTTTGCATTTTGCAGAAGTTGAACTAAAAATAAAATCTTAAGACAAACCTTAATATTTTTACATATGACTTAGAAAAGACTTACTAGATTTCAAAAGTTGCTGATTAAATCAAATATATTTGATTTTACACTATGAGCAGTGCTACAGCATTCAAGGAATGTTCCTCAAGGACTGAAGTATTTAAAAGCTTATAAAACTCTAAGTATTGTGTACTTTTAGAAAACTGAAAGCTACCCAAGTTACCAGTTGCTGCAAGTAGATGCACATTGCCAGCATTATGAGCTTCAACTTTTAGTTTTACACAGATAGTTCTTACATGACCAAGTCAGTTCAAAAACAGCTACAGCAGAAGTGTTAATCATTCAAGTGTGACAACATAAATAATTCTCCTGCCTGTACCAAACTAATTCAGATTACCAGAATAGTGATCTGGAAGTTCTGTGATTATCGAATGTTACAAATTTGCCCAAGCATCTGATACTGATCGCTGCAAGAAACAGGATACTGGAAGAGGCAACTCTCTCGATCTCATATGGCCATTCCTGTGATTCTATACAAAATGATTTAGCTGCAAGTTATGAAACGCGGGAGTAACACAAAACATTTACATCTGTTCCAAAACAATTTACAGCCGTACTTTTTTTCCTGTGAATTGAATAGGCAAAATACAAATCCTAACCAAATGCAAGAGGAAGTGTTAAAGTGTATATTAAAGAACCTAACACCACCAACTTGTTTCTCACTACTTGTGCATGACAATCACCAAAAAGTTTTGATATGCAGAGATTCAAAGTTGCAGCTGCATTAAATACTTGGGAATACTTCCATCTACCTGTGTATTTTCACCAGTATACATTACCAAACTGAATAATCAAGGAAGCTGATGCTCAACTCATCTCAAAATAAATACATTGGAGCGGAGGGGGAAAGAATCTTACCCGTAGAAGGGTCCTTACTTCCTGTTCAATTGCAGACTGAGTTTCAGGGCTAACTTTCCCCGTATCAGCATAGGTCATAACACCAAGCTAAACAACAACAACAAAAAATCTTTGTCTTGCCACTGTTGCAGTGATACACACAAAACATCGTAAGAGCTTCATCACCTACTGCTTCTACATGCAAACAAATGAAATCATTAATCAAATGCTTGCTGAAGAGCTTGCAACAGAAGCAAAACAAGAAGCCTATTCATCAACTATGTAGTCACTGCAGAGTTCTATTTCAACAGGTCACAGTACAGATACTGATTAAGCATTTTCTTATTTAAAAAACAAAACCCCCAGACTTGATAGGTAATAAAGATGACTAAAGAAGTTTCTTTAGAAGTCTAGAAAACTCAATGCCCTCCCCGCCTCCCCAAACCCAAGATTATCCTCAATTCAAAAATGTTTGGTTTTATTATAAACATTTTCTGCACACATTACTAACTTTCAAGGTAATTTTGAGGTGAAGATCTTGCAAGTTAATTTTTAAACTGTCAAATATACAGGTTTTTTAGTTGAGTTCTCTATAGCAGGGCCAGTCATAAGGCTTACTTTCTTTTTTGCCAGAACTACGTAATCTCTGTGATCACTGACAGCCAAACAGGCATTTAGTTACAGAATAGAACATTTCTTTGTACCATATAAATATTTAAGGATTGATGATACTACCTTCTCGCTCATTCCAAATCTAGTCACCATCAGTTTTGCAATTTTAGTAGCATTGTCAAAATCACTGGAAGCACCTAGATAGNTAGTTTCACTCCATCTGTCATTTTCTGGGAGCAGAGATACCTGTAAGATACAGAACTCTGGTCAGATAACAATAAATGGAAGAAATACTGAAATAATCTGAAAAATATTCTTGTTTATATCCAAAGCAGATATAAAGGCTCTTATGCAACAATTTGAACGCTCGGGGCCTCCTCCTAGTCTATGCACTCATCAGGTTTGCTTGGAGGTCCTTGGCCTACCAGCTGAAATAGCCTCCTACAGGCCATGAGCACCACATAAAATTAAGCAACCAACAATTTGAACGCTCGGGGCCTCCTCCTAGTCTATGCACTCATCAGGTTTGCTTGGAGGTCCTTGGCCTGCCAGCTGAAATAGCCTCCTACAGGCCATGAGCACCACATAACATTAAGCAACTTACACCTACCACCAGAAGAAACAGAACAATCCATTCTATCCATTTCTCCTTATTCCCTACGCTTGTACTGACCACAAATCAACTTGCCTGGAGGATTCAGGCCAATGATT